>ML838261.1:44670-60932 GCA_009831015.1 Picea engelmannii | reverse complement strand
TGATATAAAATTATTTACTTAAGGTGGGCATTAAAATATTTTTTTAAATGCCACATGTCAACCCCATGTTGAGCACAAAACCAATTACACATCTCCTTCATACTCCACTATGAAATGTGTCTTCTGGAACAATATGTAATGTCCTCATTTTTGGATTCCCCTGCTCCGCAATTAGAGGCGACCTTGTGGGTTTATGTCATCCTGGCTAGAGGAATAAAATGAGGTTAACAATGAGCTCGGGAAATTTGGAGGAGTTATATGGGGCCCAGGATAGGCCCCTTGCCATTTTTCATCATCAGGATCATTTCCGCACAGTCTGTTCTTGGTTCCGTGGTGCTCCTATGATTTCCGTAATTTTGGGTTATTATTGATCATACTTTAATTAATTGCACTAAAGGTACTATTTGGATCATATGATCTGAAGGGATACCATCATGTAATAGCTCGTTGGAACCATGACAAAAATATCTAAATGTTGGGATGATGAGAAAGGGACTTATGATGTCCAGGGATGTCTTAAAATCCAATTAAGCATTTTTCGGCATTAAAAAGGGTAATTAAATGAAAAATGAAAAGAAAAAGGGAAATAAGGATCATGTGGATAAAGTCAATAGGGAAAGATCTAGAAGGGGTTTGGAGAAGTATAAAGGAAGGGTAGCACTTCACCTTCCTCATTATGATTTGATCTCTTGTTTTGGAGTGCTCTTTGAGCCAAGTTTTTGTTAGGGTTTTGCAAAACCCTTTCAGTATTGGTCTAGTTTCGATGGTGCAATACCCACCCTAGCCAGACAAGCGGAGGGTCCAACCGAGATCCTCATTGGAGCTTCATATTTAGTTTATCTTATGTTTGGAGTAGCGATTCTACTTGGAGAGAATCATGGGTTTCCATAGAGGGTCGATTTTCCTTGTTTTTCATAATCGTGGGCATTTGAGGAGGTCATGGGCTTGATTGGAGGTTCGTATCAGTGTGGAGCGGTTGTGAGGTTTCTAGAAGGCTCTGACTTTTCCCTTCTTCCAGAGCCAAGTGACAAGAGAGGTCTTGGGGGGTCCTTTTTAGGGCTGATTCCCCTCTTCAATAGATCCAAGGAGCAAAGAAAGGGCTGTGAGGTCCTTTGGAGAGGTCGTGTGGGTTTAGCAGGTCACGGGTAGCTTGAGGAGAGTCACAGGCTCTATTGGAGGTTGAACCAAGTATCATAGAGGAGGGTCGAGGGCCGACTTGCTGAGAGAAGTGCAATGTGGGGCCTAGACAACCATTATAATAGGACGACATCACCCTTTTGAGGTTTGGTAGTAGTTTTCACAGTTTGGGGGGGAGACATCATATATTAGAGGATGCCATGGTATTGTTTGAGGCTTTGGATTGCTTGTGATGTGTATTTTCATTACTATGTTGCAGTTTCATTAGTAGCTGTTAGAGACTTTTCTATTGTTGTAATCAGATTTTCATTCATAATAAAATACTATATATTGTCTCTTATATTTCATGGGTACTTGGAATACATGTAAGATGTTTGAAAAAATGTTTATTAGCAAGCTACATGCAAACTATTTGTAGTAATATGTCAACCAACATAAACACATGTACTGCAAACGATTTGACAAAACCCCACAACCAGAACACCATAATTGGACAACAAACACAACATCCTATCCTATATCTATTGGGGATATTACAGTGGTATCAGAGCTGGTGATATTTCCAGCTTGTGTGTGCATAAGACATGGATGGTTTACAGAAAACTAGAGGTGAAAAATCAACAGTGTATTTCATGGACAAGGGGATGAAGACAACTACAAAATTCACAGAAAAAACTTGGAAAATTCTTCAACAGATCAAGAGAAATCTAGCAGCAAATAAATAAATGCATGACTATTGGGAGTATCTAATATTGGATGAGGAGATCCATGTATCTTTACCCTTTAAAGGCTATTGCACCCTCAAGCATGGAAGTTGCCTAAGGATTTGGACGAAGATTACTTTAAAGGCATAGAGAAGAAATTGATGGGAGAAGAGCATGAAGGACAGGTGGAGGAGCATGCATCTAGCCATGAGGAGGATGTGTTCATAGAGAAAGAACAAATGACAACCTATGATACATCATCATAGCTAACCGATGAGGCCGATGACACTAGTGTGTTGGATGGAAAAGATGAGGATGCAACATTGTGCCCTAAGTATGATGACTATGAAGAACTATTCCAATCAACCGATCTTGAGGATCTTGTGTATTATGTTGATGATGAGAATGGTTCAAGAGTACCAGCACATAAATATGACATGGATTCAACACCTCATCCTATTTATGACATGTATGATGATGCAGGCATGATTGTACCAAAATATGAAAAAGGTTAGGAGATACACGTGGAGGATGACAATGAAGGGGCTAATTTTGTGGACAAATCAGAATCTTGTATGAGGAGGATAGTTCACCTGAGTCCCATCATTGTACAATATTATTCAGTGAGTCAGATAGTCCCTTGTGTGATAGACAAAGCCAAGTTGATGAAATAACATTGCGCGATTTGAAGAACTGACTATTGGTCATAGAGGAGAAAATTGTGTAGGTGTTGATGAGGGTAGATGGTGCTCATAAGTTTATTGAAGACTGTTGTGATGATTATATGATTAGTATAATGAACACATTAATTATCAATCTGGGATTTTTAATCAACAGAGTTACAAGACACCAGTCAGAGAGGTAATCTAATGTCACGAGTATAGAACTAATATGGATTATGCATGCTAGGAATAAACAAAACTATCAAACTAAAACACACTTTGGTTGTCTTTCAAAGAGAGGATATCTACTCCATTGTGGCACATGCAAGTATGATATGGAGTCCTTTGACAAATCAACTCTGTTATTTGACCCGTAAATATAACTATGCAATCACACTCTGAAAAGGAAATCACACATCAATCATCGAGGCATATCATGGGTAGTTCAATAGCTAGTATATTAGATATGTTGTGGCTCACAATGATCTATTGTGAAATTCACTAGTTCTTTTCCAAATATGTTTGACTATTGTTGCCAATGTCTATGTCCACTAAAAGAAATCCAATTCATAAAAACAGAAACAGGGCATATGCAAAAACAAAGTAAGTAAAGATCTTAAGAAATTTTATGAACTATGCTACTAACATATGGAATTGTCAGAGATGATGAACTAAATTGAGAAATCAAAGCTACAACTAGTCTAACAATTACACTATTGAAATCAAATGCTAACACTAGTCTACAAGAAGGTTGACCTCTATTGGGTGGTGCGCCCTTGACGCTTCAACAGAACATCCTTTAGAGTCTACAGTAAGTTATTTTTCGATCAACACATTACTCTTACTCAAATCTCAAAACATGAAATTAGATTATACTACCAATTCAATTTGCATCTATTCATTAAGAATCAAGACGTGGAAGTAAATGAAATTCTTCAGTTAAAATCAAACTCAAGATATGTTCTACAATATGCAACGTTGCTCTAACATGTTGTGTTATGTTATCTCCCTATATTTCCACCACCCTTTCCATGACTATTTAAACAGTCTCAGCTGTGAAACACAAGGAGGTGAAATCTTCAGCATATCAACAAATGTCAAATTTACACACTCTGTTACATATTTTAAGCTTCATCCTCTTGACACAGAGTGTATGAGGATGAAGCAATAACCAAACTGGCTTAATATAGTCTTACTAGAACTTTAAACATTCAATAATTATCTTAGGCACGATCTAGAGCTAAACTTGGCATACTCTTTTTCTTCTACTAGTACTAGATCATGACAGGTGAGACACGGTGGAAAGTACCAGATCTGAACAACACACAATTGGTTGGTACCAGACTAAAACAGGTTGCGAACGTTGGTACCATATCACGACAGTGAATGATTTGTGGGTATCAGATCTAAACAGGAGGTGCTCTTGGTACTGGATTCAGACAATGAGTGATCCGCGGGTACCAGATCAGTGTAAACTGGCACATAACTATCGGATGGCTTGGATGACATAGGAGTGCCGGACTTGTCCAAAGGTCAAAGGCTACATATTTCAATTTCAACATTAACACATGAAATATTTAATCTCCTAGCTTAATAAACCACAAAATGCATGAATTCAAATATACTTTACCTCGTGAACTTATAAGTGGCTAGAGATAGTGTTCTTTGTCATTTATCCAAGCTTAGGTAGGTCAAAAAGGTGTAAATAAGGAGTATAATATGGTAATGGGGATGTCAATTTAGAGGCTCAACATTCCCCCATGCCAAAATCATTGCATGTCCTCATGCAATTGAAACATACTCAAAATTTTACAAAACTTAAGACTCCATTCGCTTTACTCCTTTGGATCAATGATGTTGATAGCTGAGGCTTCTCCCTTCAACTCTCTTTTTATGACCCTAATATACTGCAAGAGTTTTAGTACCTTTTTAAGCCTATTATAAGTCTCTTCATGGTCATCTTGGAGTTGCTGGTTGGTTGCCTTCAGTTGCTTGTTTTCCTTCTTGGTATACCTATCCAGTAGATGATATTCCTTCACCTCTTGTTTTAGTTCTTGGTTTTGTTTTTGTAGCTCCTCAATCTTCTTCCTCATATGTTCTTTTGTTAAGGTCTTTATTGACTCCATTTTTTCCAACTGGATGTGTTCTCTTTCTTCCACTTCTTCTCTCATCCCACACAAAGTAATAGTAACTTTCTCCTCAGCTAAGATAGGGATGCCATCCTGGACTGGTAGGTCTAGAGGAGAGGAGGTGAAATATGTTGGGTCTTCATGTACAAGAGGACTGACAACTACTTTTCTTTATTTTCCATGCTCCTTGTGGTTCTCTTAGAAGGAGGTGATTGATTCTTCTTCTCAGAAGTGCTAAAATGTTGCCTCTTCCTCTTTTATGTCTGTGGAATGGTTATAGGAGATTGTTCTATAGACTGTTCACCTTTATGCTTTGAGATATTCTTCTCTTTCCTCAAGGGTTTTGATTTATGACCCTTCTCCTCAAGTGATACTACTGAGACCTCTTCTACTAATTCAGATTTATCTTTCGATTCTTGAATTTTAAGAGCATTATTAACTGAGGAAGAGGGCCCTATTTGTTTGCTCGAAGAGTTGTGAGTTTTTTCGGTCTTTTGCATCCTAGATTTGTCTTTTTAGCTCACTGATTTGGAGAATGATGGAGCTACCTTGTTTTTCTTGCCCTTTTTCTTCTTAGGTTCCTCATATTCATCTGTAGCAGGATAGGCTTCCTCTATAGGTTCATTTTATGTGGAAAGGTGTTGAGTGATGAGGGTTTTCCAACTAAACCTTTGCTTTCTGGTTTCATGTATAACTAGTATTTTGATAAGACCCTAATGATAAATTCTAGTCTTCTCAGTTTTAGATAAGGATTTGACACCTCTCATCATCTTGTTCGGGATCATCCATAAAAAGTATGGAAAGTCAATCTCAAGACCTCCTTCAAAGTGCAACAAAAGACTAAGATGATATAGGAAAGTTACAACATACATGCCTTCACAAGTGAGGAATCGTTGAAGGATGACAAGAATTGGATGATATTCCTCCTTGATATAGTTTCTAGAAGTCCCCTTTTTCCAATCAGGGTGCTGATGGTCTTCTTTCAGAAATATTTGGCACATTTCCTTATTGATTCCTACTCCTTTGAAATACTTGGCTCCTCTACTAGGTAATCTCGTGGCCTCCCTTAGAGTTGTTTCATTGATTGTTAGTTGCAGGTTACCTATGTGCACAATTTATCCATCGTAACTTTGGGTAAAAGCATGAGATACCCCCTCATGACAACTTATGATTTTTTCTAAAAACAGAATCCAACCCACTCTAGTATACTTATATCTACACATCTGGAACTCCTCTGTCTCCCTATAAATCTGGAACACCGATTCATGCCTACTCACAACCATCTTTATAAACTGTGAGTATAAATCGAGTTGTAGCGTAAGAGTTTGGTCAACTGTGAGCATAAGGGTTTGGTATTGGATACCTCGAAGAGGAGATATCAGGTTAAACAGTAGGCTCTGTAATGGAGGAAGATGGGTAATGGCAGGGAAAACAGTGATGGCGTCGATAATTAGAAAGGTGGGTTTAAGTAAAGATGCTGTGAAAAAAATTAAGATGAGATGAGGCTCATCTAGATGGCTTTGCCACCCAAATAATCCATTTCATTTATGCTCGTTACTATAATGATGTGAACGGGACGTTTGGTAAAAAAAACATCATTGTTGTTTGGGATAGGCGATTGGACCTTCTAGCGGCGAATTTGATGTTGAATGATACGAGGTAGATTCGTGATTACTAAGGGTAAAGCATGTTCTTGGTTTAAAGATGTGGCTCATCATTACTGAGAATACGCATTTCAGTTCATAACTATATTCACACATTTGATGTGATTTTTCCCTCAATGTATTTTCAAGCGCTTATGTGGTGAGGAAATTGATTAAGGTTAAGCATATGGGTATGAGGGAAGTAAAAGTTAAGTGTATGGTTTTAACAATAAGGTCATAAGATCTAGTATACAATTTCATACCTATTGTAGTTTTATAAGAAAAGGAAAATAAACGATACCATGTTACCTTTTCTTTTACCATTACATAACCAATACCCATATGATATTCATGACTTGAAGCATTGCCTTGTATTTGAAGCTTGCAGATTATCAGAGTTCATCTTTTAGGCTAGAGTTTTCTGGAGGATTAGTACTGGAATTTCCTGTACTTCATGAAACTTCTTTATTCTGTGCTTCTTTTTGAATTTCTTCCTTTGTGTCTGGTTCTGCAGGGTTGTAAAGTGAACATCCTGGTCTCTGAAGATGAGGTGTGAGTCTGGAAAAGAGTCCTGAAATAGGCTCTTTGACCCTCCCCCATGCCAAAGGTGTTGCATATCCTTATGCAAAAAGATCTGAGACATTGTATCACAATGAAAGAAAATTGATAAGAGAAGAGGAATCAAGTCAAACTCCAAAAGTACATATGTCACCTAGCATATGATCTCATTCCTTAAAAATGAAATTGCCTTTCCTCTGGTGACTTATTGACAAGCACATCATTCAATAATGAAAACAAGGGGTTTTTGTATTTTTCCATAAGAATTAATCCAACCTAACCGGCTTCAGAGATTTACTATCATTAGATGTTATGGATAAATTTCATAGTATAAGTATATTAGACTCCCTAGTCAGTGTCCCACTCTGAAGAAGTTTCCTTCTTAGGTAATGTAGGATTTAGATGTCAGATCGGTACAATTGACTTAGGGTAATTCCCAAATGGACATTTGCTTGTATTATTCATTTTGTTTGTTAATATGGAATTTATATATTATAAATGACAACAGTGACATTTTCTTGTAGTATTCATATTTTTAAATGACAGGAGTGATTTTTTCAATCAAACAAGTATAAATGAGACATTTCTCAAACCAGAACCCACTTCCAACAAGCCTGTTCAGTACTCCGGTGGGGTAGTTGTGATATTTAGTGAGAGACATACCTTCCCCAGGCAGAATGCCCCATTTCCAACAGGCTTGTTCAGTACCTTGATGGGTTTGCCTAGTCATACCACAGACCAGTACCCACTGCCAACAGACTTGTTCAGTATCCCGGCAGGTTAGTCTCTTAAACCATTTTTCTATCAGAGGCTTCTTGTCCATAGTCACCTATTTTAGTTTTTGTTAAAGAGTGCTTTTGCATAGGTGATAGGGGGAGGCTCGTCTAAAAACCCTTTTACAAGCTAGGATGGTATTTGGTTAGAAGATATACTCTCTTATTTGAATTCCTTTAAAGATTTGTTTGAAGGAAAAATAAACTCATGTATGTATGTTATTTCTTTAGAATATTCCAGATGTATGGTTTGTCTGAGTTTGTCCATAAGAGAATGACCTAAATTTACCTTAGGGTACTGATGCATCCTCTTCCATAAAAGTTTCCTATTATGCCCACGACAGAGAGTGTTCATATACTCATATGCTACTCTTTAGTAAAGATAATCTAATGATTACTGTTGAAGTCTAGTTAGGGTGAAATAATTACTTGTAGGCTAATATTTTTAATCCCTTTAATCATGTTGAAGTATTGATGTTGTTTGTAATGGAATTTTTTATGAAGGCAACCTCTAAACTCTAAATTAGGTTAAGAATGGTTCCTTAAACAACATAGGCAAAATAAATTATATCTTCTCTGTTAAGCAACAGAACCAAAAGAAATTAAAATACTTCCTTTCAACCAACAATAGAACCAAAATAAATTAAAATACTTCCTTTCAGTCAGCAAAGATACTTCCTTTTAGCCAGCAACAGAACCAAAAGAAATTAAAATACTTCCCTTTAACCAACAACAGAACCAAAAGAAATTATAATACTTCCCTTTAAACAACAACAGAACTAAAAGAAATTATTGCCTCATAAGAGATGCCATTTGATGTTGGAGTTAGCTCCTTGGTTCCAGATTAAGTGGTTGTTGCATGACTGCACACTTCATATTAATTGACATCAGATATTGAAATAGGCATAGCATTCTTTGTCAATTAGATGATATGTCTTAATAGTATCGGATAAGGACATTCTTTTGGTATAGGACCAACACAGGACTGTTGGTACCGGATCATAACAGAGTTTCTAGTACCGGATCAACACTGCTGGTACCGAACCAGAACTAAGTTTCTGGTATTAGATCAGCATTGTTGGTACTGGACCAGAATAGAGTATTGTTGATGCTTACAAACTGATGTTTTAGAAAGTTTGTGAAAGATCAAATAAATTACAAAAATCTACTAACAAAAATAAAATGTGAAAGTAAAACAAAGGAGGTAAGAATCCATTGTTACCTTCAGCTTATTAACAGAACACAACCCACACACCTATGTAAAATAATAATAATAATAATAATAAATCAATCAATCAATGTGGATCAGTAGGAAGATCTCCTTCCTTACTGATCACCTGCATATCTAAATTATGCAACACACGTGTCAAAAATTCCTCTTTTGACAAGGGTTTGTTATAAATTATCAATCGGTGACCATTCACGAGTAGGGGTGTTTGATGTCCATCAATTGTCTTTATCCTGATTGAACTATTATCATAGACAGTGTCAATCTCGTAAGGTCCCATCCAACGAGAAGTTAACTTACCTTTGAAGTTATTGAACCTGTTGTCATACAACAAGGCCCAATCTCCCAATTGAATTTTTTTCTTTTTGAGATACTTGTCATGCCATTTTATCCTTTTCTCTTGAATAAGGGTGGTTCTTTGAAGTGCTTCCTGCCTAATTTCATCCAACTCATTAAGATGAAAGAGCCTTTGTTGTTGGGCTTCATCTAAGTTCATGCCAACTTGTACAATAGTCCTGAAGGTTTTGATTTGGAATTCTATGGGGAGAAGCACCTGCTTCCCATACACCAACTCATAAGGTGTCTGTCTTGTTGTATTCCTCTAAGTGATTCTATAAGCCCATAAGGCTTCTAGTAATCTATCAGCCCAATCTTTGTGGTGTAGCTATACTATTTTAGTAAGAATGGACTCAATGAATTTGTTGGTAGATTTTACTTGCCCATTCGCCTGTGGATGATAAGATGTAGATTTCTTGTGCTTGATTTGGTATTGTTCTGTAAAAACTTTGACCAGATTAGAGGTAAACTGAGTCCCCTGTTCAGTCACAATTTCTCAAGGTACACCAAATCTAGTAAAAATGTCATTAAAAAGGAAATCTACCACTGATTGTTCACTTGCAGACGGTAAATATTTTGCTTCAACCCACTTAGTCACATAGTCAGTACATACAAGTATATACTTTTTCTTTTTAGATGCATGGTTAATGGGCCCTACAAAATCTAATTCCCATTTTTCAAAAGGTTCAATGACTACCTAGGCTTGAAGTGGCATTTGGTCTCGTGCAATAGGCTTACCCATTCATTGGCATTCATCATAATTGGATACATAAGTTCTGACATCCTTGAAAACATTAGGCCAATAATAGCCAGATTGTAGAATGGCCTCCATAAGGCCCATCATGGCAGGCTTGCAAAATATCATGGATCTCATCTTCCCTTACACATCTTCTGATTACCAAATCTAGTCCTGTTTTATAAAGATAATCATCATGCCACATATAGTTTGCATTTAGTTGAATTACTTTCTATTTTTCTCTAGGAGACAATTTCTGAGGCATCGTCCCTGTCACAAGATAGTTAGCTACATCTGCATACCAAGGAGTAAATGTAGAAATAGAAAACAAATTTTCATCAGGAAAGTTATCATCTACTAGTGCATTATCTCCTAGATGAATCATTCTAGATAAGAAATCAGCCACAAGATTATCCTTACCGGGTCTATCAATAATATTGATATTAAACTCTTGTAATGATAACAACCATATTTTAATTCTAGGGTTTGTTACAGGTTTTTTCATTAAGAATTTGATGGTTGAATGATCAGTGTGTACAAAAGCTTGATATCCTATAATATAGTGTCTAAATTTATTGATAGCATGAACTACAGATAACAATTCTTTTTTTGTGCCCATATAATTAACTTCTGTTGGGGAAAGGTTTTTACTGACAAAGTAAATAGCATAAGGCATTTGATTTTCCCTTTGTCCAAGAACTTCCCCTAGGGGTGTGTCTGAGTCATTAGTGCAAATATGAAAAGGAAGGGACCAATTTGGTCCTCTTAAGACAGGGGTACTTGACAATTTCTTTTTCAAAATCTCAAAAGATATTTGGCATTCATCATTCCAATCAAATTCAACTTCTTTAGATAATAACTTGAATAAAGGGGTAGATAAGCTTGTAAAATTGGGAATGAATCTTCTATAGTAACCAGCATGCCCTAAAAAGCTGCAAACTTCTTTTTGGGAGGAAGGTATTCTGATTTGTGTGATAATATGAATCTTTGTGGGATCGACTCTAATTCCAGAACCAGTGAAGTCCCAAAACAATGCCTTCAGTAAGAATCATCTTTGACTTTTAATTGCTTAGGTAAAGATTAGTTTCCCGACACCTAATCAAGACTTTTTCTAGACTGGACAAAGCTTCCTAGAAGTCATCTCCATGGACTATAAAGTCATCCATGTATATTTCTATGCAATCATTGGTCAAGTCAGAGAAAATGGCTAGGACAACCCTTTGAAAAGTGGTTGGGGCATTGCAAATTCCAAAAGGAAGAACCCTATAAGAATAGGTTACTCATGGGCAGGTGAAAGTGGTATTTTCTTGATATTCGGGAGCTATTTGTATTTGGTTATAACCACTAAACCCATCTAGGAATGAGAAATAATTATTTATGGACAAGGTATCCAATACTTGATCAATAAATGGTAAGGTAAAATAATCCCTATGGGTGGCCTTGTTCAACTCCCTAAAGTCTACACATATTCTCCACTTACCATTTTTCTTGGGAACTATGACAAGTGGAGACACCCATTGACTATCTGAAATGGGGTATATGAGATTGGCTTGAAGGAGTTTTTTGCAATTCTTCCTTTACAATATCTTTGAGGGTTGGATTCATCCTTCTCTGAGGCTGCCTAACTAGTTTGATTTGGTCATTAGTGTAGATATGATGTGTGCATGTGTCAGGGTGAATGCCTTTCATATATACATAATCCCATGCAAAGGCATCAAACTGTCTTTGGAGCATTTCAATTACTTGCGTCTTTTGTTCTAGTTCCAAATTGGAGTTCATATATAAATATTTTCCCAGACTAATCTCAACAAGTTCAGTACTGTCTTCCTTCTTTGAAGAAGCTGGTGATAAAGTATATAATTTGGTGATATCAGGATGTCGATTTTGTTGAAATTCAAAACTAAAAATATGTGACAATTTTGCAAAAGACCTAGGATATTCAATGCAGTTCGTATCAGCCAAAAATAAACTTAAGACTTGTTCATCTGATTGTTCTTGCATTCCTTTTATTTGTTCAAGTGTTAACAGGGGTCTGATGCAATCTTCCTCTCCATAATGGTTTTCTAGCCAAACGAGTATTTCTTGTGTTGGTTGAGCAGGAGGGAAGAGGACAAGCTTTTGGCTATGTGTTCCATTGGATATAGTCATCTCTCCAGACCGACAACTGATAAAGGAATCTATTGTGGCCAACCAAGGACGGCCAAGAACCACAGGGTATCCTGGTTTGGTGGATAATTTATAATAGATGACTAGAAAGTCTACTAGATACTCCCAAGAAGCTAGTGTGACTGTGGCATCATCTAAACTTCCTGCAAGGATAATTACTGACTTATCTGCCAACTCTATCACGGTTTGGGTTGGCCTTAACTGGTTGATTTGGATCTTTTTCATAGTGTCAAAAGGAATTACATTAATTTTTGCACCCAAATCAATGAGTGTGTTCGGTAAGGAAATACCATTAATTTCAACAGTGACTACTGGGTTCCGAGAGTCATTATATTTATATGGCATTTTATAAATAAATTCAGATAATTGTCCAACCACCTGAAGAAGGGGAGGTTACTTCTTCTTCCTTCCTGGTTTCTTAAGGAAAATATCCCTTATGATTTTGGCATATATGGGGATATCCCTAATGGCTTGCAGTAGAGGTATTTTTACACATACATTTTGTAACTCATCCTCTATATCTTTGTGCAAGGGTGGCTCAGGTTTCTTCTCTAATATTGTTTTAGGGTATGGTGGAATATTAACTTGTTGGGGTACTCCTACGGACTGAGAAGTGGGTAGAATATGAGGGCAAGTCTCTCCTTCTACAGGGGTGGTTTGAGTATTTTCTTGTTCAGAATGATTATCATTTTCTTCTTGAATTATTACTCCAGAATTTGATTGATTTACAACTTTCCTAGATCTTAATTGAATTTCATAGGTGGGAAAGGTTTGTACTTCTGCATTTTGCACAGGGTGGGTGGGTCGATTATTGGGGTTAGGAATTGGCTGGGCATAAATTGTTGTTGGTCTAGGAGGGTTGTGGGTAGTTTGGATTTGTGGCTGTTGTTTGGCATTTATAGGTGCTTGTTGTTGTTGGTTAGGGTTCAAGGGTACTATGAATTGTTGTTGTATAGGAGGTGGAGGTAAATCTTGTATCTGAGGTGGGTTAAATCCAAGTAGTAATAGGGAAATGTTTGCAGGATACTGTGGATGTGTCGGGTAAGAGGTACTCCCATACATAGGTCCCCTCCAACCTTGTTGCCAAGGTTGAATTTGAGCTTGTTGAGGTGTCCATTCAGGATAGGGCATTGGAGAAGGACCCCATTGTTGTTGTTGATATTGTGTATTAGGGTCATAAAATGCATTGGGATTTTGTTCTCTCTAAGGCCATCTAAAAGGGTACAGTTTTTCTTGTGAGACTCTTCCTCCCCTATAAATGGCTTGTAGCTCAAGCAAAGTTGGACATTCAGATGTGGGGTGCTATAGTGTAGACAGGCCACAGACCTCTATGACATTTAATGGGCATTCTTTCTAATGGTGACTCTTTCTACATTTAGGACAAAAGATTGCAAAAGCAACATCTTCTTCTTGCTTCTTTTTCATTTTTAGGGTATCTAACTGGTTACTTATTGTACTCAAGATGTTTGTTTTAAAGTTTTCTAAAAAGTTTCCTAACTCAATTTTGGTGACATGTTCTGAGTTTTGTCTTAAATTTCTGCTAAAAGGATCTCTTGGTCCTTTTACTATTTTAGCTTGTCCTCTTGAATATCTCTTAAAGTAATCTTCAATTTATGCAAAGGGATTTTGGTGCACATTTCTTGAACTTAGCAAATTTAAAACTTCTATGCAGTCATCTCTAAGACCTTTCAAAAATATTGTTCTTACTATAGCTGGGTCTGTGGTGAATAATTTTTATTTCTGATAGTTGTATATGAACCTTTCTAAGTAGTCTTCAGGGCTTTCATCTTCGGTTTGTTGCATTTTAAAAATGTCATTTTTAGCATTGTCTTTACAATAGTCTTGATATTTCCGTAAAAATGTGTCTTTCATCTGATCCCAGGAGAGAATTGTATTTTCTCCTAAGCTCATAAACCATATCAAGGTTGAGTCCTTTAATGTGGCTGGAAAGAGTTTAAGTTTTGGGGCATCATCTGAATAGTTGCAGCTTCTACATAATATGTCAAACTTGAATAAAATAAATATGTATCTTTAGTTGACATACCTCTGAAAGTGGGTAACGATGACAGTGGGATGTTCTTCATGTTGATGTTTCTAGAAATATCCAAGATTGGAAACCCGAGGGTTTCAGTCTCAGTGGTTGCATTTTCATTTCTTTCTTCTTCTGCCATTTCACTAGGTATCCTTCCTCCACTGATAGATGGTTTAGAAACTGGATTTTGTGTGTCCTCTAAATGCTCAGTTTCTTCAGCAGATTCACATTCTATATGCCCCAATACTGATTCTTCAGGTCTAGGTCATTTTTCTAGAACCTCACTGGCTTCCCTTGAACTTCCTCCTGATGGAATTCTTCCTGCACCAATGTCAATTGGATTAGTGTGGGTTTTTTTTTTCGAATCTTTAGAATTTACAAATCTACCCTTATTATCTCTATATCTATGCATAAAATAAAAATTTGATACTTACTCAATTAAAGTCCTAATGGAAGTTAAGAAGGCAACCTGGCTTCAGAGAACCCTACTATAGTGGCCACATGGCTCTTCACTCATGTATTAAACATTTTATCCTCCTCCCCCAAGTAGCCCTTAAAATCATTCAAAAACTATGCAAACAATATAAGCTAAAATCACTTCCTACCATTTGCAACTCCCTGGCAATGGGGCCAAAATGTTGTGATGCTTATATGATTAGTATAATGCACACATTAATTATCAATCCAAGATTTGTAATCAACGGAGTTACAAGACACCAGTAAGAGAGGTAATTCTAATGCCACGAGTATAGAACTAATATGGATTATGCATGCTAGGAATAAAGAAAACTATCAAACTAAAACACACTTTGGTTGCCTTTCACAGAGAGGCTATCTACTCCATTATGGCACATGAAAGTATGAGATGGAGTCCTTTGAAAAAGCAACTATGTTATTTCACCCAGAAATCTAACTATGCAATTACACTCTGAAAAGGAAATCACACATCAATCATCGAGGCATATCATGGGTAGTTCAGTAGCCAACATATTAGATATGTTGTGGCTCACAATGATCTATTGTGAACTTCACTAGTTCTTTTCCAAATATGTTTGACTATTGTTTTCAATGTCTATGTCCACTAAAATAAATCCAATTCATAAAAACAGAAACATGGCATATGCAAAAACAAAGTAAGTAAAGATCTTAAGCAATTTTATGAACTATGCTACTAACATATGGAACTGTCAGAGATGATGAACTAAATTGAGAAATCAAAGCTACAACTAGTCTAACAATTACACTATTGAAATCAAATGCTAACACTAATCTACAAGAAGGTTGACCTCTATTGGGCGGTGGGCCCTTACTGCTTCAATAGAACAATGTTTAGAGACTACAGTAAGTTAGTTTTCGATCAACACATTACTCTTACTCAGATCTCAAAACATGAAATTAGATTATACTACCAATTCAATTCGCATCCATTCATTAAGAATCAAAACATGGAAATAAATGAAATTCTTCAGTTAAACTCAAACTCAAGATATGTTCTACAATATGCAATGTTTCTCTAACATGTTGTGTTATTCTATCTCCCTATATTTCCACCACCCTTATCACGACTATTTAAATAGTCTCATCCGTGAAACACAAGGAGGTGAAATCTTCAGCATATCAACAAATGTCAAATTTACACACTCTTTTACATATTTTAAGCTTCACCCTCATGACACGGAATGTATGAGGATGAAGCAATAACCAAAATGGCTTAATATAGTCTTACTAGAACTTTAAACATTCAACAATTATCTTAGAGACGATCTGGAACTTGGCATACTCTGTTTCTTCTACTGGTACCAAATCATGATAGGTGAGACACGGTGGATAGTACCGGATATGAACAACACACATTTGGTTGGTATCAGACTAAAACAAGCTACGGACGTTGGTACTAGATCATGACAGTGAATGATCTGCAGGTACCGGATCTGAACAGGAGGTGCTCTTGGTACTAGATTCAAACAGTGAGTGATCTGCAGGTACCAGATCAGTGTAAACTGGCGCATAAGTACCGGATGGCTTGGCTGACATAGGAGTGTTGGACTTGTCGAAAGGTCAAAGGCTACATATAGAAATTTCAACATTAGCACATGAGATATTTAATCTCCTAGCTTAATAAACCACAAAATGCATGAATTCAAATATACTTTACCTC
>ML838261.1:11326-28152 GCA_009831015.1 Picea engelmannii | reverse complement strand
CGTTTGTGCCTCCAACAATTATTATTGCAGGTTGTTTAGGAACCCAAAATAACGCATACCCTCGACCATTATTCTTAGCAAAGGAAAATAGGGTCACTATGGTATCACCCCGAGAACACTGGAAGTTAAACTGGGAAGAGCCAACAGGGCTCGAACTGTTTGAAGCTATGTTATAAAAACATGATTGTGGAACAATAAAATAAAAATAAAAAATGCGGAAATAAAACACTGAATATACATAATAAAATAGAGACACAGATATACGTGGTTCACCCAGTGTGGGATATGTCCACCAGAGAAATTGCCAGGTCCTTCCTTTTTATTATCCAGCAAATGAAGGGATACAACCTACAACACACTCGTTGTAACTTCCTCTTCTTTCTCTCACTATGTTCTCTCTAAGAAGACAATATTCATAATGATACATAGCCGCAATACATTTCCCTCACAAAAAAGGGTTTCCTTCTAGGGAAAAAATCCCTAACATAACTTCTACCGTCAAATCTGTGTCCTTATAATCAATGGTCCATATTTACTATGAAATTACAATATACATTTACAAGGCAATTTTTCCTTTGGGGGCCTCACTTGCCCACAGACCCCACAAGGGGGGAATCCCCCCCGCATGGAGGGGTGTACAATATTCATGAGGTATAAACATGGCTGAAAACAAAGACCTATGAAACAGGAAGATAATCAGGCTCCACAACCAACAATCTCCCACTTGGAGACTGATCACAACAACTCCACTACTATTGTACTTGTTGGACTATACTCCACCATGGACCTAGCAAATTTCTCATCTTCACCTTCATGCTTGAAGAACAACTGAAACCGAGCATGAACTCATTTTCTCCGTGGTTACTCCCTTTGTTAACATGTCTGCAGGATTTTGGATAGTGTGTATCTTTTCCAACTTCAAATGTCCATCTTCCAAGACGGATCATATGAAATCGTACATGAGCTTTATATTCTTAGTCTTTGAATGGAAGGTTGAGTTCTTTGCAACATGAATGGAACTCTCATTGTCACATTACAACCTACTATTCTCTTTCTTCTTTCCCAATTCCTCCATAAACCTGTGTAACCAAATCATCTCTTTACTAGCCTCTGTAGCAAAAACATACTCTGCCTTTGTTGTTGAAAGTGAAATGACCTTTTGTTGTTTCAAAATCCAACTTACTATTGTTCCACCTACTGTAAAAACATACCTTGTGGTGCTCCTCATGCTATCTTTATCACCTGCCATATCTTAATCAACATATCCCTGTAGAACAGTGTCTGAACCTCCAAAACATAATGCATGAGTAGCAGTACCTTTCAAATACCTGAGAATCCACTTTACTACCTCCTAATGTTCTTTACCTAGATTTTTCATATACCTACTCACAACTCCCACTACATGTGCAATATCTGGTCTTGTGCAAACCATCACATACATCAAGATGCCAACTTTTGATGATAAGGGACACTAGACATGTATTCTATCTCCTCTTGTATCTTGGGACACATTTCTTTGGTTAATTTGGAATGGATGGCCAAAGGTGTACTAATTGGCTTTGCATTCTGCATTCTAAACCTCTCCAACATTTTCTCTATGTACTCACCCTGAGACAATGTCAAATTGTGAGTTTTCCTATCTCTTGTTATTCTCATACCAAGGATTTTCTTTGCAACACCCAAATCGTTCATCGCAAATGAATTAGCTAATTTCTTCTTGAGCACATTTACATCCTACATATTAGACCCTGCAACAAGCATGTCATCTACATACAATAGCAAGATCATATAGCTCCTATTTCCTAGATTTTTAAAATAAACAAAGTGATCAAAATGACATCTACTATAACCTTGTTTTGTCATAAGCTTTTCAAATTTCAAATACCACTACCTTGGAGATTTATTTATGCCATACAAACTCTTCTTCAACCTACATACCAAATTTTCCTTCCCTTTGACCTCATACCCCTATGGTTGTTGCATATAAATCTCTTCCTCCAAATCCCCATGGAGAAAAGTTGGTTTTGCATCTAATTGTTCAAGATGTAAATATTCTATTGCCACAAGACTTAAAATATTCCTAATTGGAGTCATTTTAACAATAGGAGAAAATATTTCATCAAAATCTATACCTTTCTTTTGTGCAAACCCCTTTACAACAATTCTAGCCTTGTACCATTTTTTGCCTCCATCTTCTTCCTTCAACTTGTAAACCCATTTATTATGCAATTCTCCTTTTTCTGCAGGCAACTAAACCAAATCCCAAGTCCGGTTATTTACCAGGGAATCCATTTCCTCTTCATGACTTTCTCCCACTTCTTTTTAGTGTCTACCTGCATTGCCTCTTCATAAAATTTTGGTTCACCGGAATCAATCAACAATAAATAATACAATGAAGGAGAGTATCGTTCAGGGGGTCTACTTAACCTAGTAGATATTCTAACAACACTTGGAGGAGTTTGAGGTACATGTTGCTCATTTTGTTGTACATTTTGATTTTCTGGTACCTTTGGAATATCTTTTTCACTAATCTCATCAAGCACTTTGTATTCTGGGTTTTCTTTTTTATGTTTCTTTCCATGCAACTAATCTTTGTACATAACCTTTTCATTGAATATGATATCTCTACTCCTAATGATTTTGTGATTTTAATAATCCCATAAGCGATAACCAAAATCATTAACACCGTATCCAATAAAATTACACTTCTTGGATTTTTCCTCAAGCTTTGTTCTATTTTCTTTATCAATATGGACAAATGCTCCACAACATAAAGTCTTAAAAAAAAAATAGTTTACCTTTTTACTTGTCCATGCCTCCTCTGGAATTCCACCATCCAAATAGATTGAAGGTCCTATGTTTATTAAGTAAACAATAGTATCTACAACATCTGCCCAGAACTGTAAGGGAAAACCAACATGCAAATCATACTCCTTGCATGCTCCATGATTATCATGTTCATCCTTGCTGACACACTATTTTCTTACGGTATTCCTGGAACTGTCTTCTCTCTATGAATCCCATGGTATGAAAAGTAATAATCAAACTCATTGATGCAATATTCACCTCCATTATCTAATCTAAGACACTTCAACCTTTTTCTTGTCTCATTTTGAACCAAATATTTCCATTTCTTAAAAGTATCAAAAACATCAATTTTTTGTCGAAAGCAATAAACCCAAGTTTTTCTAGTTGCATCATCAATAAAAGTAACATAATAATGAGAGCCACCAAGAGATTATACCTGAGATGGTCCTCGTACATATTTATACACAATATCTAACCTTTCACTCTTTTTTTCTTTTCCGACTATAAGAAATTTGACTCTCTTCGGTTTTCCATAAACACAATGCTCACAAAATTCCAAATCAATTTGTTTAAGATCTAGCAACAAATTTATTTTGTGAAGTATCTACATCCACTTCTCACTCATGTGTCCAAGCCTATGATGCCACAATGTTGTATCCACTCTTGTAGAAGCTAAAGAGATAGAAGAGTCAGTATTACCAGTGTTGCGCCTCTTTCGTCACCTTAGTGAACAAAATAGAGGTGCGTGCAAGCTCAGTTGGGTTTGCTGAGCAGGACAGCTACAAGGAAAAGGGTTAAAAAAAGAAATATAAAACAACAACTTAGAATTAAACTAAGAAATAAAACAACAACTAAATTTATAAACATAGGGACATAAGGACAAAAGAAACAATTAGACCCATGTCACCAATGATAAGGCTGATATTAGTGAAAGAAAACACCGAGAAGCAAGGGGACTATGAGTCCCTTCTTCCTCCAAGGGAGGGCTCTTGGACCCCCACAAGTAAGCTCTTCTTACAACTTTGAAAAAGAAAATGAAAATGGTGAAAGAATTCTTTGCTAATCCACTTAAGGGGTGAGATGGATTGCCCAATGCAATGATGCAAGTATACTCTTGGCAAGGATAGAAGAGTCCTCAAGAGAATAATGGCAGCATAACTTTTCTTTGAATTCCTTGAAAAATGAAGTGTATCCATGGTCTTTTTATAGCATTCCTTTGGGTTATTGTTCAACTAGTTTGTAGTGTGTAAAGAGGCTAATTAGGGAATTTCTAGGTCTATGACCAGCTACCCAGTCGAATCCAGTCCAGATTTGAGTGTCAAATCAACTTGGAAGCTGAACCAGAAGTGGGTGGGAGGCCGACCACTCTCATAAATGTGTCGTTTCTCAGGTGTGTAGATTTTTGCAACAACAGTTGCGCATCGTGTGCATGTGTGTGAATCTTGCATTTATGTTTCACACATGTGCGTGTGCGCCCAGTGTCTTCATAGAACCCTTCAATTTTTTCACCATTTGTATATTTTTTGACCCTTTATGAATGATTTTGTGTTAATTCAGGTCCATGGATGACTTCATAACTGTTTGACGATGCTGAATTCTTGTAACCATTTGCGGACGAAATTTAAGTGATCACAGATGCCCCCTGATGGATGAGGTTAGGAGCATACGTATAGCCGAAATCCATCAATGTTTCTTCTACTGAGAGTGTTGTTGTAAGAGAGAGAAATAGTGGGATCATCTAGAGCGATCCGTTGGAGGGAAAAAGGAACCTGTAGAACCCCACCTTCCATGAGGTGTGTAAAAAAAATAAACTATGTACAAATGAGGCAGGCATGCCCCATGATGTCATGTAACTCAAAAAAGAGGGATGAAGTGTTGATGTAGACAAATGCATCGCCCTTGGGGGCAGTCGAAATAAAGGTAGAAGACAATTCGGCGGAGGAACATACTCTGAATAGTAGGCCGTGATATCTATAAGAAGTATCACGAATTTTGTAGGCATTGATAGCCTAGCCAAGTTCAGAGGTCTTCGGCAAGTATAAGAACTAACTACAATAGTCGCAAAGTAAGACCCACTGTAACATGAGAAAGTGTTGACGTCGAATGTTATGGGGGCCAACGACAACATGGAGCAATTGTGGTTCTCCCTGTGTCGTCTGAGATCTCTCATTGGATGGGTAATGAGAATCAAGATACTGTCGCCCTTCTAGAAAACTGTGTTGATGTCGACAAAAAGGGGGAAGTGACTCCTAGAAGCAAATGGCTTTGTGAAATATACTAAATGAGGTTAGGAAGTGGAGGAGGTACATGGACGAAGTCAAGATGTAGGAAGACTCAAGACTGCCCTTGGTTGGAGTATATGTGAGATAAAAGTGGTTGCAACCATTCAACGAGGTTGAGTGTCAGGGGGACAACAAGACAGGGGATAAGGTGTGCTAGAGGCGGGACAAGGTGAAAAAACTCAGAGGGAAGAGATAAGTGGCCTATGGGGTACTCTGAAGATATGGAAGATGTCGTCAAGGGTAGATGATAAGTAGTTCCCCAACCAAGGGTGACATGGGTTACATTTTGCACAAAAAAGGGAAGAATGTTGCCAAAGGTGACGACAAAAAGGTAATGTAACTGCTGGAAACAAAGGCATTTGTAAAATAAATAAAGAATAATTTGGGATAAGTGTACAAATATAGAAACGGGTGCCCCAATGTGATATGGTTGGCCCGGGTAGGCCACAATTTGCTCAGAGAACTGGTGGAGGGTGGGGGCCCCATGGGTGGGTTTCTATATGAGGTAAGTGAAGTGAAGGGAAATTTGCAGATGGGCAAAATGATTGTGGATGAAATGGAGGGTGCATGATACTGCGGAGGTGCAGTCAAAAAAGAGAACCATGAAGAGATAGTTTGGGAGTCTGTTGGGAAAGCTAGCACAATGAGGAGAAGGAGTATGTGGTTGATTCGTGACATGATGTAAGACTATGGGGACTCCCATCCCTAAAGGGTTTTGAAAAACAACATGAGTGTCAAAAGCGCAAAAGGGTGCTATGAATCGGACAACTCATGTGGGTAAGAGTGCTACCGGGTGACAGTACCGAAGAAACAAATGGAGGTTTTGGTACTGCAGAGCCGGAAATAGGGATCCTAGAGGCAAATGTTAGAGGGTGTGACTGGAGATGCAAGTGAGATTCAGAGGGAGTGACTACATGTCAGTGTTGAGTATATACTTGAAGGGGTTGTGTTGATGTACGATGACCAAGTACCTGCACACATGAAAACCAAATACCCAACGTGAACAATATCTGATGAGAATTGAATATATGAGCATGTATTTGATAATTTTGAATGTGCGCATGCGTACTTGGTCAGGGTATGAAAAAAAAAATGGTGTCCCAAGGGCTCAGGATGAAAAGAGGACCAGGGATTGTCATGATGTAGATGATGGGATGTTGATCCCGTGGCTGAAGATGGATCGAGAAATGGACACCTGGAGCTCCTAGAATGGTGAGTGGAAGTTTGGCAAAAAGGCCTATATATAGCTGTAGGGCCTACATTGCCACCTCATTTGTACTTGTTGCGATAGTGACTAGACGAGAAGTATTCAGAGGAGATTTGCAGATTCTAGGAGGATGAGGCATCCGATCGAGGACCAGCGAGCTTCAAGTTAGTGGTTTGATCATCCTGCATAGAATTAGGGTTTCCTTTTTTGGGCAGGGGCTGTACGGAGAGTCAGTGTTACCAAGGGATCTGGCACTAGTGACAGTTGGTTGGACATATTGTTAAGGGCCGAACTTTATGTCTGGCACTGTCGTGAGCATTAGGGCGATGGATGCCCTAGTGCATCGCTATATAGAAGCAATGATTGTGAGAGTTTATGGGTCTCTGGCAACGCAATGGATCAGTGGTGGTCAGCTGTGTGTGATGGAGAGAGTTTTGGTCGGTGACCACTTCGCCTGGGGGCTTACGCTGCATGCCAGGATGGTAGGGTAGTTGGACCACTGTCGGTCCACGGATACTAGAGAGTTTACCTTCTAGTTCATCCTAGTGGCCTAGTTTCTGGAGAGGGTTCCTATGTTGCTCTCGAGGATTTTATTGGGTGCACCTGGGGTGCGAGAGTCGTGACTAAAGTGGTGGTTGACTATTTTGCTTCACCATGGTGGTGGTGAGGGCGGCTACTTCTTTACTGTTGAGGTGGCGCAGGTGTGGCAACAGATGTCGCAGGTGATATTGTAGTACCCCTATGCCGGGGTTGACTTCTGGGAGGATACGAACATGGTGTTGCCTCCAAGGGAGGTTTTTGACCGTCGAGGTATTTTGATGATTTTGATATATATGTTTTTATGAGATAGCAGGATATATATGTATGATATAGATCCTGATACTATATATTGTTTGTTTGTATGTGCAGATGTGGCACCTCGCGGGCGCGAGGTGGAGTTGCGAAGAGAACCTTCTCGTCAAGAGCTGGAGAGACCACTGCGAAGAGGGCCACAGGTTGGAGAGAGACAGCGGCATGATGATGTCGCGACGAGACTAGCTGATCCGGAGAGAGCAGCAAGGAGATGTCGATTTGATGACCCTAGTGTTGGACCATCACATGCTCCTCCGACGGATGCTGGAGTAGATTTTGAGGACATACGTCGTCACCTAGAGGCAGTGTTACAGGGTGTGCCTAAGGGCATGTGGTCTCACATCCAAGATGAGGGCATCCTGGAGTAGTGTTTGGGGATTCTGCCACCATGGTGGGGCATGGTACGATGGGTAGCGGTAGTTGGTGCTGCGATGACCAGACGACTACCTCCGGGGCAGGAGGGACCAGTAGGGGGTGGGCAACCACCGCCTGAGGGAGGGGCAGGAAGTGGTGCTCTAGAGGCACCTTGAGTGGTGCTCTATGTATTGATCTATTTTTTGTATATAGGCTGGTGAGCCCATTTTGTACTGAGGTGCTTCAATGGCCTGCAGATACTTGTATTTTTGTATGTAAACATTTGGATGGCACTGTGGACCTTTTTATATATACATGAGCATAAATTTTGAGATCTATGTGGTGTTTACATGTGTTGATGATGTATAATCTATATATGCTGTGATAGGTTTTTGATATGTTTATGTATGTGTAGAGGTAGCTTGATGGGATATATGCCAATCTAACACAATATTAGCTAGGTTATCTATAATTTGATTCAATTGTCTTGGAATATGTGTAAATGTAATGGAATCAAAATGTTGAGATAAAAGTCTAACTTGCAGGTATTTGCGAAAGAGGCAAGGATCGCGTACGCGATACACATTGTTGAGCTGGAGAATGACTAGTTGAGAGTTGAGAAAGATGCTAAGGTGACGAATACAATGATGTTGGGCATCGGCCAGGAGGCCAATGACAGCAGTGTACTTAGCTTGGTTGTTGGTTGTTGATCCCAAACATATGTCGCTCGAATGGAGCATTTCATGTGAGGGGGTGTAGAGAGCCCAAGCGGCCGAAGCAAGATTTTGTGTTTAATGGCTGGCACCATCGATGTAACCGATGTGGGAGGCCGGTGGAGGAAGCATCTCTCAATAGCACAAATGAGAGTTTAGATGTGAGGGATGGAAAAAAGATTAAAAAACTCTATAAAAGAAATAACCTAAAGTAGAATGACTACGTTTAAGCATAAAATTTCTTTAAGTATAACCCGTTGATGGGTTCTTTGAGAGAGAGGCCTTCGGGCGAGGCCAGAATGTATGCGCCTTTGGTGAGGCAATGTTGAATAATGTATGGGCCATGCCACAGTGACTCAAATTTTCCATGGCCAAAGGTATCATGAGCGATATCATAGGCAAGGATGAGGTCACCTTAGCGAAATGAGTGAAGGTTGACATGTCGATCAAAGGTAGCCTTTGATCATTTTTTAGCTACCTCATTGTTCTATAGTGAAGATCGACGATCTTCATCCAAGGACTCTAAGTTCAGCAATAACTTCTCCATTGGAGCAGTGTCGGGTAATATCTCAATTGCGGTGCGTAAGGTGGAAATTTCTCACTCGATGGGAAGAGTGGCCTCAACCCCATGGACTAGATGAAATGGTGTGAAACTAGTAGTTATTTTCATAGTCGTATGGTAAGCCCATAGCGTGGAAAATAACATATGATTCCAATTGGTCTTATGTTTATTAACCATGTGTTGTAACATGGTCTTGAGGACCTTGTTAACTGCTTCGACATGTCCATTAGACTGAGGGTAATATGGTGAGGCAAACTCGTGAGAGAATCCTAACCGAGACGAGAGTTCAATGAAAATCTCATTCTCGAAGTGTTTCCCATGATCGGAAACAAGTTGGAGTGGTACTCCAAAGTGATATATGATGTGGTTAAATAAAAAAAGTGTGGCGGTGTCAGCAGTGTTGTTGAAGGTGGGCATAGCTTCTGCCCATTTGGTGAAGTAATCGACTACGACAACAATGTATTTGTGACCATTGTTGGAGGGGGGATTACAAGTCATGAAGTCGATGCCCCATTTACAAAAAGGGCCGGCAGTGATGACTGGATGGAGAAAATCAGGTGGTGCTTGGGCTTTGTTGGCGTAAAGCTGACATTTCTCGCATCGTTTCACGGCGTGAATGAAATCGTGTAAAAAGGTAGGCCAAAAGTAACATGCTCGGATAATCTTTTGAGTAGTGGATATTCCCAAAAGATGGCCCCCATATGCACCGTTGTGACAGTCATTCAAGACTCGATCATCCTCATCAATGGTCAGGCATCGATGAAGGATGGTGTTCACCCCGCGTCGGTATAGGATGTATTCGATGAGGAGGTAGCGGGGGGCTTGGTGGCAAATATGATGACAATCATCTCATGAAAGGTGGTTACCGAACTTTTGAGTTTGGAGGTAGATGAGGAGGTCATCATACCAAGGATCATCCAAAGTGATGTAAAAGAGGTGTTTGTTGGGAAAGTCAGTATTGACGGGGGCACTGGTGGTGTCAGAGGGGAGGGTCGTGACAAGTTTGGTGAGAACGAGGGCTTTCTTTCTCTTGGGTGTTGAAAATTCAAGATCGTACTCCTGAAGGATAACGATCCATCGAGCAAATTTGTCATTAATTTGTCGACGACTGAGAAAGTATTGCATAGGGTTAGAATCTGCTACAACCTTAGTTGTGCGAAGTAGAATGTAGTGACGTAGTTTCTAGATTGCGAGGACGACTGCAAGAGCTAGTTTCTCTTCGTGTTTATACTTCAAGGGTGGCCCTGAGAGGTTTTTACTAATGTAATAAATGACATGCTCATGATTGTCATCACCTAGCTGGATGAGAACTCCTGCTACCGAAAAAGCGGATGCTGATACGTAGAGGATATAGTCACAATTGTAGTTAGGTGCACTAATTAAAGGGGCTTTGGAGAGAGCCATTTTAAGATCATCAAATAATTGTTGGGCATGGTCATCCCAGTGAAATGGGATGTCATGATGTAGTAAGAGAAGGAAACCATGTGCGCGAATGGCATAGTCTGGGACAAATTGTTGTAGAAAGTTAGCCTTGCCTTGGAGGCTCTGGAGTTGACATAAATTCCTTGGAGGTGGAATTTTGGTGATAGCTTGGAATTTGAGGGGGTCCACAGTAATATCGCTTTGAGAAACGATGAATCCGAGGAGGCGCCCCGCAGTGATGTCGAAAATGCACTTGAGAGGATTCAAGCGGATGTTGTACTGACGACACCGTTGGAAGATGATGCATAAATCATCAAGATGTTGGGTGTGTTTCTTGGATCAAGCTATGAGGTCATCCAAGTATGTGAGGATGATATCAGCCAGATCGTGAAAGATGTATGTCATCGCCCGTTGGAAAGTTACACCAGCATTCTTTAAGCCAAAAGGCATGACATGATATGCAAAAGTACCCCATGCGGTAGTGAATGTGGTTTTGTACTGATCGGCTGGGCGAATTTGAATTTGATTATAACCAGAGAAACCGTCCATTAAGGGTAGAGCCTCATTCCCTGCACAATCATCGATAATTTGATCGATGAAAGGCGTTGGAAAGTTTTCTTTGGGACATGCGTGATTGAGATCGCAAAACTCCATGTAGACGTGGATAGTGCCCTGTTTTTGTTAACGGGTACAGGGTTGGAAACCCGTGATGTATAGGTGATGGGGTAGATGAACCAGGTAGCGTGTAATTTGTCAATTTCGGCTTTGATGGCCACTACTTTGGATCGGTGTAGCGGTCATTGTTTTTGACGAACTGGTGTAATGTTGGGCCAGGTGTCGATGCGATGTTCGACAATAGAGGGATCAAGGCCAGGCATTTCCGTGTATGACCAAGAAAAAATATCTCGATATTCCTGGAAGGGGGCTTTATAGGCGGTGATTTCTTGAGGAGTGCAAGTAGCTCCAATGGTGATTTCCTTGACGACGTCATTTTTTATGGAAATGTCGATTTTAATGGTCGGGGAAATGTTGGCCATGTTGCCTTCTTCAAAAGCATCAGGGGTAGGAATGGGGTTTTTGAACCAATCGATAGGTCCTGATGGGATAAAATCATTGGTTTCAACCGTGTAGATGGGGTGTTGGTTAGGAGGCATGGAGGCTTCCTGTGAAAAGAAGAGTGCACGGTGGTGTAGCACATCCCATGGGTAGTGGTTGTTTAGATCTTCAAGTATTTCCTCATCACAGTGGAAGTGATGGAAATAAAAGGGGTCATGAAGAATGATATCGGTGATTGTGGTCATGTGGCTGCCCCCAAGTGATGAAGACGCAGGGGGAACGACTCAAGAAAATTAGAGGGTTCGTTGAACATAAACCAAATATCGAAGTACTTAGGGGTACCCATGGTAGTTGGGTGTAAAATTTCCATAGGGAAATGAGCAGGAGAGTTGGAGGGATTGGGGGGTGAATCCTCAAATAAGTCATCCAAGAACCATGGAGGCGTTGGAAGGGCCTTGGGTTCAGGAGAAATGACATGAAGAACCTCTAGTGATGAGGTAAGGTCAACTATCGACTCTGTGGGTCGTTGAAGCAGGGTCAATTGGCGTTGCCTGTATTCAATGATCATAGGACACTGGTATGTAAAATGATCTAATGATTCACATAGAGAGCAAGGGCATATCATACGTTCATTGACTGAAGTTGTGACATAACGGATGTCAGTGATTGTTGGTAAGGATGACGTAGCTGGACTGGGTGCGCTCTGGAAGCTTTGGCGTACTGCAGCTAATGTCTACCAAAAGCGTGGAAGTGTTGGGAAATGGTGGGTATAATGGCCATATACTGAACATATAGCACAAGAGAATTTGGTGTGCAACCTTTTACTACTTGAATGGGGGGTGGTAGTGGCAGTACTAGTGATAGTGGCAAGTGTTGGGGGAGTTTGATTGAGTGGAATCAAATTCCGTAACTCTGGTAGAGATGGGCAGTTGTTGGTTTGGTGTCCATCTTTCTCACATAGTGCACAAGGAGGTTGTATGCGTGGAGGAAGTGGAGTTGTGGGCTCCTTCTTCTTTCTCCTGCCCCCAGCTATGGTAGGGGGATTGGTGAGTGAGGGTGTAGAAGGGATGGTGGGAGTAAGTATGGGAATCGTCATTGGGATTCCTTCTGTTTTGGGGGGTAGGGATGGTTGAGGGACCATCTCTGGTGGATGTAAATACCAAAATGGAATTGCTAACACCATATTAGGTAGGGTAAGTGTTGTGGCTACCTGGAAAGCTTCGATGCGCGGTGGAGGGTAAAAGAAGGGGATTTGAGTGATGGCTTGGGGAATTGTCTCCCAAACTGGGATATGTCCTTGGGGAGAGGTGAAATCATGGATTGGTGGGGTCGATGAGTTCACAGGAGGCTCATGAGGGGGAAGTTCTATGACTGGTGGGACGTCAGATATGATAGAAGCCTCATTAGGAGGAAGGGTATCCTCTATGTGAGTTCCATTAGATGATACGATGCATACTTGATTGGAAGGATGAAGGAGCAGTGGTGCTCCATGGTAAGTTCCTAACAATGATGGATCTTTGAAAATTCCAGGACCCATTTCGATGAGTGGGAATGCGTCATGACTCATGTGGATGAGAGGAAGAATGTTATCGATGTTGGCAGATGGGTTAATCTCATAATGTGAGACTTGATCGATGGTAACGATCTTCCCATTGTGGGGGAACATCATTGTTCAAAAGATGAAAGAGGCCACTGCCTTCATAGTGTACATGTAGCTACGACCAAACATGATATTATAATCGAGTGGGGCATTGATAACTTCGATGTCGATGAGAATGGTTTTTCCCCCGAGTTCTACGGGGACATTTTGGAAGATCCCTTCAGGAGATGATGGTCGTTCGTCATATGCTCATAAGGTAATGGCAGAGGGTATGAGGTCGGGGGAACCAAGTTTCTGCCATACTGATTTGGACATAATGCATGTAGATGCACCTTCATCAATGATACACCGATGAACTGTGATGTTCCATATTTTTACTAGGATTTGAAAAGCGATCAAGGTGGGAAGGCGAGGTTCTCCGCTATCAAGATCAAATGTAATGAGTCAAGTATCTACAGGGTTGACTTCCCCCAAGGAGGAAAGTAATGATTTCCGTTGAGTGGGACAAGTCTGAAGGACTTCTAAGACTGACATGGAAGCCGGGGATTGTGTTAAATCATCAACCAAACTATAATTATGAGTTTCCCTAGCCTATGGGTTGTGGACATTCCTGCACAATGGGATGCGAGGGATGTGAAGAGGTGGCTCGGTGTTAGGGCGATGGATCGTCAACGGGGGTCCCGTTGCTGCAGGGTTTGTCTCTGGAGGGATAGGAGGAGACTCAGTGGGTGCATGATACTGACAATTACGTGTTTGCAGAAGGATTTCTTCCTCACTAGTGAGGAGGATTGTGCGATCTGCTAGATTGTTGGGGTTGAGGTATTGTCCCACCTGAGGTGGGGGAGGTTGCATGTCCTGTTGGGTGTTTATCACACCTTGGTGTGGAATAGAATTCTGCAACATGGCAAGGGGGGTTGTTGCACATATTGTTGTGGTGCCTGTTGAAGGGCAGGCGGTGTTGGAGGATGGGGTAGACTGCCTGAGTCTTTCAACCATTTGAAATCATTGATTTGGGGACAATGATGAGTGTAATGACTGAACTCACCACAAAGGGCACAAGGGAAGTTGGTTTTAATAGTATTTTTATTTCTCCCTTGACGCCTATTGTTATTGCCCCCCTGGGGGTTCTGATTCCCTTGGTTCTAGTTGCCCCTAATAGGTTGGTTCTGCTGGGGTTGATTCCTTTCTTGACCTAGGTTGTTGTTGTTCCTGTTTCATCCTTTATTTTTGGCATTGTTCAATGGATGGGTCGGATTTGCTGTATTCAGCTGTTCGAAATTTTGATATTGTTGAACGGGAGAGGGTTGAACAAAATTGACCCCAGCATGAGGATGTGGGGGAACCATGGGTTGTGGGGGGGCATGAAATGGAAAGTAAGGATTCTATGGAGGTAACAATCCATAAGGTACATAGGAAGGTGTGGTTCTTTCGCTAGTACTATAAGCTGAGGTAGAGGGTGTACTAGAGCTCATTTGAATAGGTGGGTGTATGGGTGTTGTCGGCGGTGTCCCACTGATGGGTGGAGGCATAGCAACAGGATATGGTTGTTGATAAGGGGGTGGGGGGAAATAAGAAGTGCCCCAGTATGCCGACGGGTATTGATGTGTTCCATACATTGGTGTTTGTTGGGGTTATGGACCATGGTGAGTGGTGTTACCAATCAGTCTGTCTGCTAAATGAGACATCCCAGGTTTGTCTTGGCCAAATGGCATAGGTTTTGGGAGATCAGGGAGTACAGTGTATAAGTACCCTGACTGTGCATAGATGAGGTCATATTGTTGAGCCTTACTGATGGCTTCCTCTTCTGATTGAGGGAAGGTGGAAGCTACATCCTTACTGAGGAGAGAGACAAGTGATCTAAGAAACCAGTCAAGACACTATTGTTTGGTGGTTTCTGCTTTGCACAAACTACGTCACCTACGCCACTCGTGAATGTGATCAACGATATGTGTGGCTGAGGTTTGTTTGAAATTAGACAGTAGTTCCAGACCATTGTCGTGGTGGATTGGTAATTGGAAGAAGGTCAAAAATGCTTTGGCCAAGGATTCAAAGGTCGCATGAGACCTTGATTTTTCATCTACATACCATTTGGCCGATGGGCCAGTGAGTGTGCGTTGAAATAATCGCAGTCTGATGGAATCATCCATAATGTTGTTGGAAGAGCACCATAGGTGAAAATTCATGACATGGTTGGCAGGGTCATCGCCTGCCTTTCCTTCAAACTTGGGTATGTTTGAAGGTAGTTTGGTGGGCATTGCAGGCCATGTGGGGTCATGCAATATAGGATCATTGATGAGTTTTCTTAGATCCGGTATGTTGAGGGAGGCAAAATATGGCATCTATAGTGGGGGGGGGGGGGGGGGGNAGCTCCAGCCATGGTGTAAGTGTGTTGTGAACCTGACCCTGGAGGGGGGCTAGGTGGGTTGGTACTTCCCCCTTGAGAGGAAGTTGGTCCTCCACTTCCGTGTAAAGGAGAGAAAGTGGACGGTGGGACTTGGGAAGTGGACCCAGGTAATGTGGAACCAAGCAAAGATGATCCTAAAACAATAGCACTCATAAGAGTGTGTGAAGGTGGTGTCGATGAGTGGGAAAGACCAGGCACTCCCCCTAAGATAGGAGGGAGGTTTAGCAAGTGTCGGGAACGACAAGGATTATGTGGGTCCCCTATGATGTCCGACTAGCTAAGTGAATTTGTGCAAATGGTGGTGAGAGTAATAAAGAAACAAGAGCCTTTGTTACAAATTTTGAACTTTACACAATATATATATATCCAAATCAAAATGTAGTCAGAAGTGCATCATACATAAAGTGTTTTGAAAAAGAAGCATATATGTGGATAAGTGGGTTTTTTCCGTGTGGGGAATCAAAAGAAAACAAATGTTCGTGTCCTAGAAGACGTAACATTCTTCCTCTCAAATAGCACTGGACCTTCCAATAGTACTCAACAGTGGGGTCTGAAGTCACCGGAAGAGAAACTAGTGAAGGATGAAATAATTGGTTATAATGAGGGGTAAAGGGGGCATATCCAGAAAGAGTTGGTAATATTTCCCAATAGCTGCACAAAATCCAATCAAGGTGCAATTGCAGCCCACAATTGCCACCTGGGTAGATGTCCTAAAATTTGGTCACTAGGTACCTCGGTCAAAGTGCAACATTTAGATTTCTAGCCTCATAAATGGGTCACGGGATGGATCCCTTCCAAGAGGTGGGTGCCTCAAGGGGGGACGCACAGAACAACTGGACCTCGGCCTTCAACCCTTCATGGGTATCTCCCTGCCTTATGGTGTTAGGAACACTTGACTTGTGTTGAAACAGACCTTGAATTTTTAATCTTAAAGATAAAAATTATTGTATCTTTGAGGCTTTACATCATATAAATTTTCGAAAGAAAAAAATTCATATCCAATGAAGTCACGATGCCTTTATGGTTTGTTGTTTGAACAAAGAATAATCAAGAACCTAAATGAATATAAGTTTTCCAATACCTTTCGAAATAATATTTTAAAACGGACATTGATTCAAAACTTAAGGTATATCAATTTACATCGGGACATCGGGATTCAGAGTTTTGAACGAACAAATGTTCAACACAAATCAAATAGCGAAACCCCGATTCCCGATATTCTGATGCATTAATCCTTGATTAAAAACATCATTTACTTAAATCCGTTTTAAAAGGGGGTTTAAACTCTAAGATAGTCTCATCGCAAAATCGGGATTCGCGATTTTGTGAGAACAAAGAAACTCGTCATCGTATTCTCTGATTTCTCGATCCCCGATTTTAATTAATTCTTAAGTGAGGTTTGAAATTAATCTAATTACCGTTAAGTATGTGTTACACATTATTTTCGTCATCCCTATGATCGTTAATGATGTAAACCTATCTATTGCCTTTAGAGGGGTCACAGTGGCCTGAGTTCCTGAAGAGAGAAGGAAGAAGAACTTTTCCTGAGAAAAGAAGTTGCATTTT
>ML838260.1:10619-45033 GCA_009831015.1 Picea engelmannii | reverse complement strand
ATGGCGGTGAAACTAGTGATGTTATAAGAGATGAAAAAGAGGATAAAAATACAAAGCTTGAAAGAAAAATTACTTCTAATCAAAAGAAAAGTTTTACAACTAACTCTTTGTAACCAACTTTTCTTTAACTAACTTTTTCAAGATCTTTGAAAAGAAGACCTAAAATGAATTTTCGCTTGAATACAAGATACGCATGTTTCAATAAATTGATAAAGAACTTAAAAAAAAAACTCTTTCTCCTTTCTCGCAAATAACCAACACTAACTACTTTACCAAATTGAAAATATTTTTTTTTCTTTTTTTAAAATTGCTTCAAACAGAAAAAAATGAAATAAATATTTTTTCTCTTTTTTCAAAGAAAGTGAAATGGATAAAAAGAACACTAAAACAAGATTGAAACATATTCCTAGCCTACTGCAGATTGCATGGAATCACTCAAGAAACCAAGAAGGAGGATCTATAATTCAAAGACTTGCTTAAAACCCTTTCAAAAGTAAACACGAGAAAATCAAGAAGACAAGTAAACTGAATTTGAAACCTAGGATATGGTTGTAATATAGAGACTCTGGACTGATCCAATAAACCTTGAGAAGTGTGAAATTCAATTAGGAAAGAGGGAAACTCCCTCTTTTTCCAAAAATATTTCTTGGAACAGAGACGCAGGATTTTTCATCAGCAACCTACATATTTACGCGGATTATTTACTGAGAAGTGGGCATATGTATGTGGGCTGACTCAAGACAGGGCATGTACACCACTGTATATTTCCAAAAAAAGAAAAGAAAAGATAGACTCATAGGGCAGGGACAACTGGTATAGCACCTAAAGGTGACCGGGATCCCTTAACAGACTCAGAAAACTGGACAAAAAATTGAAAGGAAAACAAAACCAATCAAACAACCCAAAATCCCCTAAAAAACCCCTAGAGGCTCCCCTAGTATGGTTGCCAGATCTGCTAGCAGGAAAAAAAACCCTATGACTACACTAGGGTTCAGAATGTAGGAAGATCGATTAACCATCTAAAATTCAATTAATACTCTATACTACCCCAAACATACCAAAACTCATATGAAGAAATAAAGGAAAAGGAGATCAAGTAACTATACCTCTAATCCAACGTTTGGTGATGACCTCCTCGCGCTTGGAAGTTCCGCTGACTTCAAACCTCCTCCCAGGGTTGACCTGCATCCAAATATTGACAAACATAAAAATACAAGCATGTTATTCCATATATAAGTTAGGGTTAGATGTTAGAATGTCAATCATAAATCAATAAAAGTATTCAAGACACCATCATTTAGGACAGGAAAATGTAATTCTTTTATTAATAACACATAGATTATACCTTTACAATCTAAGTTGGCCACCATTCTACAAACCAAGTACAGGCTCCTCTTCACCAAGATCCAAGTGCACATTGTATGAACGTCTCCCTTCAAACTTCTTACCTCTTCTTGGGAAGTGAATGGGTTATGATGGAGGAAGAAGGGGCTAATGAGGGAATGCTGAGGAAACTCTCACAAAAGGAAGCAATATCTTCGGCAAGGAGGAGAAGTGAAATCATCCTGAGTTTCACTGTTATTATGCTTAGATATGAAATGAGACCACAACACCTCATTTTATATGAAAAAAGGATGGTTATTTGGTTGGGTGGTGGGCTATAGCAGGTGGATTAGTTGGAAAACTACCCAATAACCCGTAATATCAACGAATTCCTTGCAACTTTTTATTTTTTTGCAACTTTTGCAAGTATACGCGGGTTGTAATGGTGCAACATGCATATGTACGTGAGTTGTAGTGGTGCAGCAAGTGGATGTACATGGGAAGTAATGGGGCATGGCATGTACATCTTCAAAAAAATGGTTTTTTAAGAAGAGAAACTCAACAGTGCTTTGGAAAAAATGCAAGTAAGAGGGCCAAAGCCATGTATGCATGTGTAGAGAAATTTAGGGTTATAACAACCACTTTGACTACTTAGTTATTTAAATAATTTATCTTTACTCACAACTTCTTGTTTCAACTAAATTTTATATAATTATTCAATTCATAACTTCTTTTACATTAACTAACTTCTTGTTGCAACCACTTTATTATTTAATTTATTTATTGGTCAACCACTTTGACTATTCAATCTTCTCATCACAACTACTTTACCATAATTACCAAACTCACAAATTCTTGTTGCAACTAATTTTTTTTTTAATTATTTTCTTAATGCAACAACTATACCCATGATTAACTCCTAGTTACCATCAATTTGACTAGTACACTTCTTCTAGGAGCTTCTAGAATAATTGACTTATTTTACCTTCTAAGTGATTTTAGATAACTTATGAGGGTTATCCAACTTCACATGGCCATAACTCTATAACTGTGAGGTGTTATGTGACGTTCAACATATCAAAGGAATTAACATGACATGTAATATCCACATAGAATAGTCTTACCTGCATATTCACTGATATTCATGCCTTTATACCTCAAACAAATGTGGGTCCCTTACCCATAACTTTGTGCTACCATACTTCACTATCATAATTCTCCAAGGGTTCAAATCCATCTCTAATGGTTGACATCAAACTACAATTTCACTCTCCAAGGGTTGACATCAATGAAAACCAACAATCCAAACCATTTATCCATCAACCTAAGCCAAATGTCTGACAATATTCCCATTTGGAATTGATGGAAACACTTAGTCATGGTAAAATTCATGCTCATAATCCTCATCAATATTTCTATATATTCACCTTTGACATCAATGGAAAAGGTCTCCCTTTGGGTATGCTCCCCTTGACTGAACTCTCCTTGGGGCTACTCCCCCTGTCTAAATTCCTTTGATCTTTCTCTATGTTTGTAAGACTATGATTACGCTCTCTCCCTTCATATAAATAATATATTCCCCTTTGAAAAAGGTTATCACTATGATGCAACACTGAATTCATATCTCTCATACTTCCTCTATGACCATTGCTCCCCATGGAATCATGCCTATTTTCTCTCTCTCTCTCCAAGAATATAACTCTCTATCCATGCATATGATAAATATCTCCTCATGGAATCATACCTCTCTTCTTACCTATTTGTCTGACAACTTCTATGAATTATCTTTCAACTTGTCTTCCTACTTCTATTTCTCTCCCTTGAATTCTCTACAATATGTCGTGTAGATGACATGTAGGGATTCCTATACCTACTTCCTTTTGGATTTTTTGTCCATTGGTTCTTCCTTCTGTAATCAACTGAAATATATGAAAATAATTCAATAATAAGCATTCAAATATTCCTATTTCATTATCATCCATTATGGATAATGTTCCTTTATCTCTGAACCATTCTCTAAACAAATCTATGAACCAATCTTTAAATCAATCTATGAATCAATATTTGAATCCATGCTCTCATCCATTGTCATATAGCTATCCAAAATGATGACCCATATGTCACTGTAATATCATGAAGTCTTCATTGTTGCAACTAATAATCAAATGCCAAGTGTGTCCATTGATCTTCTCTATCTGTAATCCAAACTCTGCATGTCTAGAAAAAACTGTGTTGAATATATCTTTGTATGAATACAATCATAGACTTCTTCCAATGTATTTTTTTCAACTGATCAATATGTCATATTGTACTTATGCTAACTAACTACTATGAGTCTGTCTACTCAAGCTCTATAAGATGCTCAAAACATGGTTATCTGATCTATCTCAACTACTGAATAGACTGCCCCTATCTCATATTCATATTACTTGGGAGACTCCAAGTTGGATGGCTCGGAAGAATATATTCTTTGATGTGGAGTCATCTTCCTCTTCATCTATAGAGTCATCATCTCTATGAACTTTGACTTATCCTTTTCTTCCTATGGATTGATCTTACTTTATAATTCATGAAAGTACAATCTCTTGAACCTGTTCTTTATTTACTTTTCCTTCTTTTCTTTCATTTATTCTCCAAACCTTTCTGTGTCTGACATCTTCTTTTTTCTTTGTAGATTTTTCTTCATCTATTATTATTTCCAATCTTGCGATCTCGGGGACTTGGTCTTTGTTCACCTTTTCGTCTTGTTTTCTTTTCCATACTTTCCTATATCTGATATCAATGTTCTCTTTCATGGAAGTATCAATCATGATTCTACAATCACGAGTTATGTTTCCATAGTTATGACATTTCTAACATTCAATGCTACATGGGGTCACACAAGCATTTATTTCTTTAACATTTCTTCCATATGCCCTACAATATGCAACCTTATGTCCAAATTTAGTACAATAAAAACAATGACCATAAAATAAATTTACATACCTAGGAGAGAATGGTGTAGTCTTGTTGAATTCCTACCTTGGTTGATCATGATTGAAGCCTCTTTGTGGATTCAATGTGAAGGGTCTTCTTGAAGATCTATATTTAGCAGTTTTCTTAGATTCTCGTTAACCATGATTCCTTCCTTTGATTACTTCTACCTATCTCTTGATATTTTATTCATTCTTCTTTGTTGGAAAACTAGAATTAATCTCTTTATTCTCTACTATTGATGTGGTTTTTTTCTGTCTCTTCAACGTTCTTGTTGAGATTGACGAATTTGAATCTCAGTGTGACAACTTCTTGTTCAATATTATCAACCTATTCTTCTTTCTTCATTATCCGAGACTTCATGATTTCCTCTCTTCTCTTTTCTTCTTCAATTTGAATTTTCAATGTAATTGTTTCTTCTTCGAGTCTTCTTTCTTTTTGACCAAACTCTTCCTCAAGCTGGTTTAAGTCATCAATTCTTTCCTTGAGACGATCTGTCAGTATCTTTTATCTCTTTTTTTCTTCTTCCTTTTGTGCTACTATGTTGGCTTCTAAACATTTCTTTTTATATTCTATAGTTTCTTCAATTCTTTTGGCCTCTTCTAGTTGAGATCTAAAATTATTGATGACCTATTGAACTTCTTCGAACCCTTGAACACTTTCCTTTTGATTCATCAATTATTTCTTGAGTGACTTGTTTTCTTATATTTCTTTCTTTAGTTCATCTAAAGAACTGATCAATTATACTTCATAATTGTCTTATATTTCAATTGGATTTTATGTCTCATTATCTTCAAGTAATTCAATTTCAAGATGTTCACGTTTTTCACAATTAAAGAAAAACAACATACTTTTGTTGATTATTGATCCAAAAAGGATCCAGAGAAGGATAAGAACAACTCATAAATCGCAGAGGCAACTCAGGATGCACAGAATGGCCTCAATAGACAGATAATGAGAAAAAATTCAAAAACTTATCGCGAAGAGCACGTCGTAAGATTTCTAATGGTGCAAACGGCTCGTCAAACAGAGTTACAGATTGAAATATATTTGTGGTCGAAGTTTGGTCAACCTAGCCCAGTCAGCAGGGCATAAGTCAACATCTATACTGTTGACGTCAACATCCATATCGATGACATAAACATCCATACAAATGACATTTTATGATAATAAGGTGACACATGTCATGCTGATGTCATCATGGTGATGTGGTAGCACCAGAGGATGCCACGTGTCACCCAATTTTGGCACTTTCGGATCGATCCGTGGACCAATAGGATCATGTCCTATGGCAGTCGGTATGGTGACATGGCATGATGATGTGGCACTGACATGGCATAGGATGATGTGTCCCAATGAGAGGCTTCCATGTAGCCCAATCAGGGGATGCCACGTGGTAGGAGGAAAAAGCACAATGACAGTCCATGACAAAATTTTGAAAAACAAAAATTAAAATTTTGTTGGGTCCACCCAATCTGGCAGACCATGCCAAAATTGGTCGTGTTATAAGCATTGGGATCATGGATAGAACCACTGCAAAAATTGGTGGGGCCACTTTTTATATTAATACATATATTACAATAAAAAAACCCAAAAGGGGGAGGCCCGTGGGTTTGACCCTGAGACCTCCTCCCCATACAATGCCTTTATATTCATGCCCAAACCAATAGGCCAACGGCCTATTTTTGTATCAATGCCCATAAAAATTACTTAAATGTTGATTATGCCCAACCTTGGGAGGAGGCGAACGTGAGGTACGACATTGGGAACATTTTTCAATGCAGTATAGTCATTAATTGCAGGTTGTAGAGGGGCACAAAAACAAAGACAAATTTCTTCTTGGACCTAGGAGTGCCAGAGTCAAATCGAGGTGTGGAGACAATCATTTTTTGGTAATTCGATGCCATGAATTCAATGGTGATGTATCTTTCCTAATATGAGCATTATTTATGCATCTTGATTTCAGAATGAGATATACTTATGTATTTTTCCAAATTCTTTTGCTGAGTTAATGAAAGAGCCTACCCATTTGAGTGCAGGACCTGGAGACCACCAGGGAAGAACTCCATTATCAATTTTTTTTTGTTCATATTTGATTCTTATGTCTCTTCATTATTGAGATTTTCCTTATTTAATGGTGCACTTTAATTTATGCTCATTTAATGCAATTCTTTATAAGTCACTCGATGAAAAGATCCTAGATCATGTTGGTATCAGAGCAGTCATCTTTGAATTGAATTGTTGAGTGTGAATCCTTACTAGGGCCAAGCATAAGAAGGGTGAATGAAATCTTAATACTTTCAATACCAAATTTGATCATGCATCCTAAAGGAAGAAAATGGCAGACGAAGACAAGTGTGATGAACAGGAGAAAAAAATTCATATGGTCTTTTATCACATGTTAGAAATGGTCAAACGAATGTATGGAGATTACGAGAAGAGGATGAAGAAGAAAGGGAAGAAAAAGGAAGCACATGTTGATGATGATTCTTTGGTAAACCAAGGGGTTGGAGGAGATCCTCTTGAGCCTCCATCTTCACCTTCAAGTTCTAGTTATTCTTCCTCTAAGAATTCTCATCATTCTAGACATAAAGCCTCTTTTAAGAAACCATTATTAAATCTTGATGTAAAATTTTCTTTGCCTATGTTTAATGGAGATGATAATCCTGAAAAGATAGATAATTGGATCCGACATGTTTAATTATATTGTCGTGTTCAACATATTGATCAAGAGGAAGTTAAGGTGCAACTGGCTTCTCTTCGATTGGAAGGCACCACTCTCATATGGTGGGAGAGAAAGCTTCAGGAAAAAATTAAGTGTGGTAATCTTCTTTCCTCATGGTCGGAATTTAAATAAGTGATAAGGAATCAATTTTATCCATTAGGGTATTTACATAAAGAAATGATGGAATGACAAACTTTAAGGAAAAGTAAAGGTCAAACTATACAAAGTTTCACAGAATAATTTAGGAAGAAATCTCTTGCATTAAACATTCCTTTAGATTCTTATGAAACTTTAATGAAGTATATTGGTGCACTTCACAATTATATTCATCATACTTTGCTCTTGTTTAACCCCACTAGTCTTGATGAAATTTGTGTGCAAACCACTCACCTTGAGAATAGGGGAAAACATGTTCAAGAAGATCCCACGAAGAAACCTTCCAATCTCCAACATAAATATTTCAAGAATTTTAAAAGGAAGGATGAGAATACCACCATAGTAATGAGAGAAGGAGGAAATCCATATTACACTGATTGCAAGAAAAGCGGTCATGATGAAGAACATTGTTGGAAACTGCATCCAGAGAAGAAACCAAAACAATTCGGTGGAAAGGGGAAGACACAAATCATTGCTACAGTGCAACAAGATCTTGGTTCCGATTCATGAGATGAAGGAAAGATCACAGTGGTTGGAGTACAAGTTTAATATTATGTTCGTTCTAGTTCAAGTTCCAATAATGGATCTCATGATGATGAACGAAAGAGGAATGAATTATTTCACATAAGAGTTGTATCTAAACACACTAAAATAGATACATTATTTGATCTGGGTTCCCAAGTAAACTTAATATTTGAAGCACTTATCAAGAAGATGAGTCTTGAAATGAACCCACATCTGAAGCCTTATCCTCTTGGTTGGGTATGTGATAAATAAAAACTTAATGTCACCAAACAATGTAGGGTCATATTTCTTATTGCTTCAAATTTGATTGATGAAGTGGATTTGGATGTTGTACCACTTGATATATGTGGCATAATGTTGGGAATTCCTTATATTTATGATAGAAAATAAGTCTTCTTTCATCATGAGAACAAATACCACCTTACTAAGGGGGAAGTGGAATGTATTGTTAGAGCTCACAACTTGAGGGTAAATACAACACTTGTTAGTACAGGTAAAATGAAAAGACTCATAAACACTAATAAGAGATATGTACTCATGGTAGTAAGAGAGAAATATGTCGATACATCCGACATATTCCAAGGATGTGATCCTTCTCATAAAAAGTAATTAATTGATATTTTTTCTAAGTATGATGACATTTTTCAGGAACTATATGGGTTACCTCCTAAGGGGGAAATCCAACATGAGATACATATTCAGCAGGATTCTCCTCTTCCTAATGTCGGCATGTACAGGATGTCAATTGTGGAGATGACAAAGATCAAGAAGTAGGTACGGGGCTTATTGTATCAAAGGGTCATCAGGCCTAGTTCATCTCTTTATGGTTCTCTGATTGTGATGGTGCCAAAGAAATATTGCACATGGCGAATGTGTGTCGATTACCAGGCCTTGAATAAAATCACGGTGAAAAATAGATACCCTCTTCCTTGTATATATGATTTACTTGATCAGTTGAATAATGTTGTTTATGTCACTAAGTTGGATTTGTGCAGTGGATATCATAGAATCATGGTCGCAGAATAGGATACATGGAAAACTTCTTTTAAAACCAAACAAGGATTGTTTGAGTGGCTATTTATGTCATTTGGGCTTTGTAATGCTCCAAAAACTTTCATGCATGTGATGAATGATGTATTCAAGCCTTTCCTAGATGACTTTGTGATTGTGTATTTAGACGACATTCTTATTTTTAGCGGGACTTGGGATGAACATGTGAGGCATGTAAAGAAACTATTGGATACTTTGTAAACGCAATATTTATATGTAAAATTGTATAAATGTGAATTTGGCAAGACTGCACTTGTGTACTTAGGTCATATTGTAGGAGGAGGACAATTAAAAATTGATCCTTCCAAAATTGATGTGATTGTAAATTGCCCTGAAACAAAAAGTATAACTGAGGTTCAAAGCTTCTTAGGTGTAGTCCAATATTGGAGGAGGTTCATTTCAAACTTATCCTTTATAAAAGTTCCTTTTCATGCCTTAACCAGTGTGAAGAACACTTTTCAGTGGGAAGGAAAGCAACAAAAAGATTTCGACACTTTGAAGGAGAAGATCAGTACCACACCAGTATTAGCACTACAGAATCTTCAAAAACCTTTTAAGATCGAGACAAATGCCAGTGAATACGCCATGGGTGCAATATTGATGCAATATCATAAGCCTATCTGTTACCAATCTAAAACTTTTAACCAAGGTTTTGTTAACTATCCTACATATGATAAAGAGTTGTATGCATTAGTTCAAAGCGTAAAGAAATGGAAGCACTACTTGTTAAGGAAGGAAACAATCATATGTATAGATCACCAACCCTTATAGTATATTCAAGCACAGACCAAACTGCCACAATATTGACACTACAGATGGATGGGTTTTCTACAACAATTTCATTTGGTAATCAAGTACAAAAAGGGTACAAGTAACAAGGTAGCCGATATGCTTTCTAGACCTCCTATTGTTGCTTCTATTATTTTGAACAATACTTCTTTATCTCATGATATCTATGTAGAACAATATGTCATCGATGAATATTTTAAAGAAGTATATGAGAAGATAACCTATGGCACAGAGGTAGAGAACTATTGTCTATAGGGAAAACTACTCTACCATCTTGGAAAGCTATGTATTCCTACAAGTGAACGAGTCCATGTAATACGAGAAGCTCACACTTCTCCTGTGTCTGGGCATTTTGGGGTAGGAAAAAATATGGCTCATTTGCAGAGGTTTTGTTACTGGCCTCAAATGAAAGCAATTGTAACTAAATATGTAAATGGGTGTGTAATGTGTTCTACTTGTAATCCCTCTAATAGAAAACTAGGGATATACTCACCACTTCATGTTCCATCCCATCCATGGAAAAGTATCTCCATGGATTTTTTAGGGGGTTTACGAATGACCAAATTGGGTCATGATTGTTTGTATGTTCTAGTGGATAGGTTCATCAATATGTGTTTCTTGATGCCATGTAAAAAGCAGATCAATGTTGAGAAAACTAATAATCTCTTCTTTCAGTATGTTTGGGTTCACTTTGGGTTACCCACATCCATTGACTCATATCAAGATACTCAATTCCTTGGGGAATTTTGGACTAGATTGTGGAGAATGATGGACACCAAATTGAAGAGGAGCATTGCTTTCCATCCACAGACTGACAGATAGACAAAAGTGGTAAACAAAACAATGGTACTTTTTCTTTGAGGCTACTGCAACAAGCATACCAAGTTATGGGATGAACATATACCCTATGTACATCATGCTTATAACCGAACTTTACATTCCTCCACTCAGAGTTCACCTTTTGAGACATGTTTTGGGTACCTATCCAAGGTTCCTTTGGACTTGATGTATCAGAGAGATATCGATGTGAATGAAGAATGAACAGAGGACAGATCCCACAAGTTCATCCAAAGGATCCAAAAGGTACACCAGGAGGTCAGGGAACAGTAGGAGAAAATTCAAGAACGGTATAAATCTCGGCATGACAAGCAAATGGTTGATCATTAGTTCCAGGTTGGAGACCAAGTATGGCTTCACATCAGCAAGGAGATATTGAAGGGTGAAGGAAAGAAACTCAAGACCATTCGTTATGGACCCTTCACTATATTGGAGAAAAGTGATACCAATTCTTTTCATCTGGATCTTCCACCTTATATTCATATTTAATCAGTTGTGAACGTAGAGAACTTGAAACTTTTTAAGCCTCCCATGATCATGGATTAGGATGAGGAAGTTTCAATACCTTCGGTTGATGAGTTTTCACCTGAGTAATTGGATGAGTTACAGGAAGATATCATCCTGGAAAAAAGGAGGAGGACTTCACGTAGGGGTGATGTTGATTATCTTCAGTAGGATTAAGGGGAACACATCCAAGCAAGGTAAAGTGGATAGAGAAGGATAAAGTGAGGGCATTCTTTCCTCACTTACCTGTTGATTGATGAAATCTTTTGGTGGTCCAAAAATATCTTAGTGGGAAGGCGTGATCCAAAAAGGATCCATAGAAGGCTAAGAACAACTCATAACTCAGAGAGGAAACTCAAGATGCTCAGAATGGCCTCAGCAGACAGAGAAAGGGAAAACATTCAAAGCTCCCAAAACTCAGTGAAAATGGAATTATCGCTAAGAGAGCATCACAATATTTCTAACGATGAAAACGACTCATCAAACAGAGTTACGTATTGAAATGTATTTATGGTCAAAGGTTGGTCAACCTAGCCCAGTCAGCAGGGGATGAGTCATCATTTGTACTACTGACATCATCATTCATACTACTGACATCATCATTCATACAACACACATGGCAGCAGAAGAAGGTTACACATGTCATGATGAAATCATCATGGTGATGTGGCAGCAACAGAGGCTTCCACGTGTCACCTAGTTTTGGAACTTTCAGACCAATCTGTGGACTAATAGGATCGTGTCACGTGGCAGTCCATAAGGTCCATATGGTGATGTAGCATGATGACATGGTGTGATGATGTGGTGATGAAATGGTACAGGGTGACATGGCCCAATGAGAGGATTCCATGTGGCCCAATCAGGGGTTTCCACGTGGCAGGTGGAAAAATCACAATGACAACTCATGACCAAATTTTGAAAAACAAATTAAAATTTTGGCATGTCTGCCAAATCCAGCAGACCACACCAAACTTGGCCACGTTCTAACTATTGGGATCATGGATAGCACCACCACAAAAATTGGTGGGGCCACTTGTCATATTAATACATATATTACAACAAAACAAACCCAAAAGGGGGAGGCCTACGGGTTTGACCCCGGGACCTCCTCCCCATACAATGCCTTTATATTCACGCTCAAACCAACAGGCCAAAGACCTATGTTGGTATCAACACCCATGAAAATTACTTAATGTTGAGTCTACCATCCCTGGGAGGAGGTGCACATGCGGTACAACATTGGGCACATTTTTCAATGCAATACAATCATTAATTGTAAGTTGCAAAGGGACACAAAAATTGAGACATATTTCATATTGAGCCTGGGAGTGCTAGAGTTGGATCGAGGCATGGAGACAGTCATTTTTGGGTAAGTCGATGCCATGAATTTAGTGGTGCTATCTATTTCTTGATCTGAGTATTATTTCTACAATTTGATTTCATAATGAAGTATACTTATGTATTTTTCCAAATTCTTTTGTTGAGTTAATGAAAGAGCCTACCCATTTGAGAGAAGGACCCAAAGACATAGTCCACCATGGATGAACTTCATTATCAATATTTTTGTGTTCATATTTGATGCTTATGTCTCTTAATTATTGATATTTTCATTCTTTAATGGTGCACTTTAATTTATTCTCATTTAATGCAATTGTTTATAAGTCACTCGATGAAAAGATCCCAGATCAATTACATACTCTTCTTATTTTGAATATGTCTAACATGATGAACATATTTCTTCTTGTTTTGTACCTACATCTTATTTAGAATTATATGATTTTGTGATGGGTGAAGAAAACATATCATGTAACGTTTCCCAAAGTTCTTTAGCTAATGAACATTTACCCACCTTGTCCTTAATTGAATCATATAGTCCTTCCAAAATGAAGTCCATTGCAATTTTGTTATTCTTCTTCAATTCCTTCTTGGTTGTAGTCTTTGCTTTCTTTGTAGAATTTTATCATGTCACAACTGAATACCAAATATCATATTCATGTGCCTCTAAAAAGGTTCTTTTTCTTATGCTCCACATCTCATACTTTATACCACTTTGAGCATCAAACATTGATACTCCATTCTTAGTAAATTCTATGATCTCCTTCGAGTGGTTAAGTTGTCTCTTGAAGGAACCTGCTCTGATACCAATTGTTGGATTACTGAGAGGGGGGTTGAATCAATAATGATCAATTTATACTGCATATTAATCATTTTAACCACAATTTATATTCCTTTAACTTATTCAACAATGTTCATCAGTTTTTCATTAATATTTTATTGCATCATATAACATTAACATCCATTAGCGCATAATAACCAATAATAGACACATCCACACAATGCACAATACACCAATATTTTACGTGGAAACCCAATGCGGGAGAAAACCATGGAATGATTTTCTTATATGTCTTTAAAAATTACATTCAAGGAGGCACCAACATCCAATTTTCCAACTCCAACTGGAAGGAGGCTCCAACCCCCTAGTTTCTTAGGCTACAACCCGAGGGAAGCTCCAACTCCTCAATTCTTTGGCTACAACTAGAAGGAGGCTACAACCCCCTTTCCTTGTTCCATCTAAGCACCTTGAAATATAAGTGTCAAATAAATGATGAAACCAATGCCACACTGTCACTGTGAGATATACCACTATAAAACTGTACCAATATATGCCAATAACCTTTAACCAAACTGTACCAATAACCTGTGATCAACTTGTACTAGTAATACGTGATCAACCTATACCAGTAATTAGCCTGTACAAAAAAAACCAACAGGTATGCAACCTTTTTATGCTCCATCTCGCGTATGTACGTGACCTGTCTATATTGAATAATGCATATGTATGCATCCTATCTATACTGCATCATGCGTACAACTTCAGAAAGCTAGGGTTTTAACCTTTCTGAAACTCATACCCTTTGTTGTCTCTGTCACCACAACCTGCAACCTATCCCAACCTGTACCAATCAACCTGTACTATCAACCATGTACATCAATCACTCACACATCATGTACCATCAAAATTGCATCAAATATGCACATCACAATTTCTCATAACCATCACCAATACCAAGATGTGCTTTTAATAATGTATCAAGATATCTACCCCATATCATCCATATAACATGTGAAACAAATACTACTAGCAAGTGCTTCTAATCATGCACAAAATATGTACCAATCATGTGTCACCAACACTACTAGTAAGTGCCTCTAAAATGTACCACGAATATCCCTTAACATATCATATCTGATAACATAGATCTCATACTCAATATCACGAGAATTCAAACCATGTGGATCTATGTCTCTCTAGTAATGTGTCATACATGTGCATATAATCATAATCATGTGTAATAAACTCTCACATGGAATAGAAATCAAAACCTCATTGATATGCAGCCTCAAACTAACCAACAACTTCACCAACACATCGTAAGTAAAAACCCTCAACCATGTACCAAGAGATACAAGATATACGTCAACACTCAAACCAAAAATATGTATCAATCAATAATACTAGACATACCAACATTGTATTTATGTATATATAGATCATACAATAAGTTCCATACAACCAACAACCTCTCTAGGGAAAATCCTCAATCTTCCTCCACTGTATCTCGTGTGCACCTCAAAATATAGATTTTTTTTAGTAAATATGCAACTCTGAAACTTTCATCATCAACCCTCCTTTACTACCTCAAACTTGTGTAACTTTATGAATCAATTTGTACCTTCAATATTCCTTTCACAAAATATATATTCAATAATGATCAATAGGTAGGGTAGGTGCTAATGGGAGTTCCTTGCTCTCTTATTTATAGTCTCCAAGTAGCTTCCTCAATGGTTTACCTTCTAACTAAGTTTACCCAACTTCCTTCTTCTAGGGATAAACCACTTCTAACCACTTGTCCACTTACAACCACTTTATCCACAAATAGTAATCTCTCGACTTCTAGTTTCAACTAAATTTACTATTTAATTGATTTCTTTTGCAACCACTGTGACTTGTCCATAAATAGTAAACTCGCCACTTCTTGTTGCAACCACTTTATTATTTAAATAATATCTCTTTGCAACTACTTTGACTACTTTATTATTTAAATAATTTCTCTTTACTCACAACTTCTTGTTGCAACTAACGTTTCTATAATTAGTCAATTCATAACTTATTTTTACTTAACTACCTTCTTGTTGCAACCACTTTATTATTTAATTTATTTCTTGGTCAACCACTTTGACTATTCAATATTTTCATCACAACTACTTTACCATAATTACCAAACTCACAACTTCTTGTTGCAACTAATTTATTTTTAATTATTTTCTTAATGCAACAACTATACCCATGATTAACTCATAGTTACCATCAATTTGACTAGTACACTTCTTCTAGGAGATTATAGTATAATCGACTTATTTGGCCTTCTAKAGGCTCATAGAATAAATCTATGAACCAATCTATGAATCAATCTCTGAATCAATCCTTGAATCCATGCTCTCATCCATTGTCATATATCTGTCCAAAATGYTGACCCATATTTCACTGTAATATCATGAAGTATTCACTATTGCAACTAATCATCAAATGTCAAATGTGTCCATTTGTCTTCTCTATCTGTAATCCAATCTTTGCATGTCTAGAGAAACTTGTGCTGAAGATATCTTTGTCTGAGTAAAATCATAGAATTCTTCTTGTGTAAGTTTTTCAACTGATGAATCTATCATACTACACTTCTACTAACTATCTGCTATGAGTCTATCTACTCAAACCCTATAATTTTCCCGAAATATGGTTATCTAATGTGTCTCAGCTACTTCATAGACTCCCCCTATGTCATATTCATATTACCGAGGACTATCCAAGCCGGATGGTTCAGAATAATATCTTCTCTAATGCAGAGTCATCTTCCTCTTCATCTGTAGAGTCATCATCTCTCTGAACTTTGACTTCTCCCTTTTTGCCTGTAAATTGATCTTACTCTATAATTCCTGAAAGTATAATCTCTTTAGCTTGTTCTTTATTCACTTTTCCTTCTTTTATTTCATTTATTCTCCAAAACTTTATGTTTCTGACATCTTCCTTTTTCTTTGTAGATTTGTTTTGATTTCGTATTATTTCTAGTCTTGCGATCTCTAGGACTGTCTCTTTGTTCACCTGTTCGTCTAGTTTTCTTTTCCATAATTTTTTATATCTTATATAAATGTTCTCTTTCATGGAAGTATCGATCATTATTCTACAATCATGAGCTATATGTACATAGTTATGAAATTTGTAACATTCAATGCTATGTGGGGCCACATAAACATTTATTTATTTAACATTTATTCCATAAGCCCTGGAATCTGCAACCTTATGTCCAAAGTTTGTACAATAAAAACAATGACCATAAAATAAATTTACATACCTGGGATTGAATGGTGTAGTCCTATTGAATTCCTCCCTTGGATGATCATGATTGAAGTTTATTTGTGGCTTGGATGTGGAGGTTCTTCTTGAAGATGTATATTTATCCATTTTCTTAGATTATGGTTGACCATGATTCCTTCCTTTGAGCATGTCTTCCCAAATCTTTCTCTTTTCTTCATTCTTCTTTTCTGGAAACCTAGAATTATTCTCTTCATTATCTACTTTCGATGTGGATGTTTTTGTCTCTTCAACATTCTTGTTGCAACTAACGACTTTAACTCTTAGTGTGACAACTTATTCTTCAATCTTCTAAACCTCTTCCTCTTGCTTCATTATTTTAGACTTCATGACATCTTTTGTTCTCTTTGCGTCTTCAAGTTGGATTTTCAATGTAATTATTTATTCTTCGAGTCTTCTCTCTTCTTGACAAAAAATTGTTAGGGACCTAACCCCTCACATAGGTAGAATAATATATTTCCATGTAATAAGGGTCAATATTAATAAAGACTAAAAACAAGGAAGAATAAGTCCAATGTAAGAAGACCTAATAAAAGGTTTCGCTTCTAGAAGGATCTTCCTCTAGACTATTCTTTTGATAGACATATTTAGTATAAATAGGAGTCGAGGGTGTTATCTCTCTGTAAAATTCATTTGGTTGAGAAACAAATAACAAAGGAAACCTACAGACCAACTTTGAGACCCAAAACTAGCCTTTTAGACTTGAAGAGAGATCTCTCGTGAGACTTTGTCTCAGTACAGGATATGGCTTTGAGTTGTTGGCTAGATTTAACACATTTAAATAATAATTTCTTCTTACATTGGTGAAAGAGAGTAATACCTTGTTCTATGGATTCGATTTAAGAAAACGATAGAAATAAATGACTCAATGACTGAAATTGAGAGGATAAAGGCTAAGATAGAAACAATATTCAGTTTAAAATCATTGTGTGTGGCGAGGGGGAAAAACACATGAAGTAACTCGGAGCACCTCTCAAGATGAATTCAGAGTTAACTTAGAGGAAAATAGTTTGTCTGAATGGCACGAATCCCAGGGTATTGCACAATGAATCCTAGGTTTGAAATTACATTCTGATTCAGACATAAATAGATATGAATAAAGAATACAGGAAGTACGCACACAAAGAAAGGAAACAATACATCCAACTGCTACAATTGGAATCTTTTCATCAAAGATTCAGGACTTTTGCATTAAATTTCAATCGAGCTCAAACTACATTCAATATTCACTGTCTACACAACTTTTTCCAACCAACCCGGTTTACATTGAAAGGATGAAAAATATAGGCAAAGGTGTTGCATGGGCTGCCCAGCCCTCTAGACACTATCCCTAGAATTTAGGAAACTAAGTGTTCTTTGTCAAGGGACTCTTCGTATGGCACCTTTCCATAAATAGAAACCAAATGTATTCAGTCACATCATAACTGCTTGTCTTTTCCATAGGGTTTGATTATCAGAAAGGTCTCATCATGGGGAGAGTGATGTGTGCTGGCCCTTGACCAAGTTTTGAGGAACACTTGGTCATATTTGACCATTTTTTGGACTTCGACAGCCTGTCAAAGATGGAGCATCATGCGAAGAAGATATCATAGGATCTCGACCCACTTTTGGGCCCCTTTTAGGGTTTTGGGTTAATGTAATGGGAAAGGGATGATGGCCCATGGGTTAACCACGCTTAGGCCCACTTTTGTAATGTATAAATAGAAGGATAGGAAATGTAAGAAGTAGTAGATGTGATTACTTACTGCAATTGGTAGTGCATCGATGTGATGTTGAATAAGTGCTCTGTGCGAACTGTGTAAGTCTTGCAAGGCTAAGTGCAAGTTACTATGTGGTTGATATAGAAAGCTAAGTGTTGTAACGCAAGGAAGAAGGATCTAGCGAGCTGTGCAGATCTTTTGTCCTATGCGAAGAAGGGTTTTGGAGGCTTTGTGCTTGTAACAGTTTGAAGACGATAATAAAGAAGAAGATATTGTGGACATAGCCCCAGGGGGAGGGGGGTGAACCACGTAAATCTGTGTGTTATACTTTGTGCTTTGGTTCAATGTGTTTATCTTGTCTTATGCTATGTGCTTTGAAATATCCACTTATGCTCTATTCTTCTTAGATATATATGATTTTTAGATCTGATGTGTATCAGGATGCTTAGTGCTGATCTACTGGATATGATCTGGGTTACTATGGTTAAGTGTTGAAACACTATAAATCTGAGTATTTATCACGAATATTTATCTACGAAGTATAAGAAGGGTTAAATATTGATGAATGATCTATTTTAAGTGCCTTGTAAAATATATAATCACATATATGTGTCCCAGCTAAGGTTGCAGACACCTGAGTCTTGCAACCACCCCTACCTCTACCTCGGGTGAGACTTCATCTCCTTCGCAAGTGTTGACGAAAGGGCCAATAGTTAGGTCTTTGTTGGTGCGCTCTTGAGCATTGAACCCTGGGTATGCCACTGTGCCAACAAATGGTTCTGTTGACGGGACCTGAAACTGTGATTGCTGGGAACTGAGGAAGAAGAAACTTTGTGCAAAAGAAATCTCTATGCGTAGATATGTTTCCCTAGTGCACATATTTTTACTTGACCTATGAATATTTGTGCTAGGAATAAGGTCAGATATGAAGAAAGGAAGATCATATCTAAAGAAAAGAAGTGAGATCTGAATGCTCTGTGCTCTAAGAAAAGTAAAAGTGGGAATTTATGAAAGAAAGAGGTCAGATTTGCAGAAAAGAGGTAAGATCTGTAAGCCCCATACTCTAATAAAGGTAACAATAGTTAAAATTTCTTAGATCTGGAAGCTTTGTGCTCTGTAGAAGTAAGATAAGTGAAATTGTTTTTTTCTAGAGCATGGATCTAGGTATGTTTGATAGATTCAGTCCTAGATTAAAACCTAGGGAATTAATAGATGAAAGAAAGTTTGATATGAATAGATCTGATAAGCATAATGATAGATATGTTATACCTATGCATAGAAAGAATGTTTGGACTAAAAAATGGATGCAGGATCCTAGAAAGAAGTTTTTGCAGGCTAGCTACCATGATCCTGGTGCATAGTACAAAAGAATTTGGGGATCATTTAAGAGAAAGAGAGGATTGACCCTATGTTATAGTTGCATAAAACCAGACCATCTAGCTAAGGAATGCTCTGGTGGAAAACCCAGTTGTCTTTGTTGCAAATCTTTGGACCATGAAGTATTGGATTGCCCTAGAATGATTGCTAAGATTGAAAGAATGAATCTACATGAAGAAAACCCTAGGACAACCCCATAAATAGTAGAACCCTAGAAAGAATCAGAGAAAGTATTAATACAGATGAAAGAAACCATGAAGGAACATAAAGATGTATGATTACCATAGATATTTAAAGAAAAGGAACAAGTCAAATCAAGAATAGGGGACTTCGACATTGACTGTATTCTTGATGAAGAAACACAAGTGAAAATTATGCCAGAAAGAACTTGGGAAGTTATAGGGAAGCCTGCCATGATTCCTTCATTGGGAGGAATAGGACTATTCAGAGGAAAACTGATGATGTTATGTGGAAAACTTTCTCAGATACCTATGACAGTCAATGGAACTTTGACAGAAGAAGATTTTGAGATTATCAAATTTATTGAGGACGATGCCCCATTCACTATGTTACATGGAAAACCTTGGATTAAGAGAGATCAAGCCAGAAAGAAGGAAGAAGAGAAGGTATTACAACAGACAAGACAAGAGCTAAAAGATTTGATGACCAGAAGGATCGCACAGTTGATTGAGGAACAGGAGAATAAATCAAAGCTATTTGACACTAGAAGCTCAGATGTCAAAGAATTAGGGGACTCACAGAAGATTGGAGTATCTATACCAGATATAGATGAAGTATTTATCCCAAGTCTTGGGAAAGAACCTTAGTAGTACGAAGTGACTATGCCCAAGGAAAATAAGAATCAGAATGAGAAAAGAACTACCAAGATGAATCTCACGAGGAATAAGGCTAGAAAGTTAATTAAAAAGAGAGCTCAGATTGACAAGCTACAGAGGGTTCCAGAGGGAACCTCTTTGAAAGAAACCTTGCAAAATTAGAGCTTCATCAGGATACCAGAACAACGACATGGGTCACTTTTCCATGGCGAAGCAATATAGCCATTGGAGGCCGATATATCCATTCAAGTTCCTCTTTGAATGGATCAAAAAGAATTGATGGCTTGTCACTAGACCGTTAGACCATTCCATAACAGAAACATCCAAAGTTAAGGAAGCCCCATATCCATTGCAAATGATCTGTTACAGAGTTACTTACTTAATCCATCACACCATGCATAGAAGACACATTTTCTAATCGTGAATTTGAGTCCACATACTACCTAAATTATGAACAGTGATTACTCCGCCCTTAGTCTCTACCTTACTACAGTAGCTACGTTACTTTGAGAATCCAAGATATTGATCCTAAGCATATATGTCTGAAAAATTTAGCACAGTTGAAGAATCTGTAAGAGAGGTACTCACTATCCTCAGAGTTGAAAGAGTCATGTCGGAGTGAGGATTGTCTACAGTTTTATAGGCATTATCGACAAGAGGAGTGCAAGCCTCCCAATTGACTTCTCAAGCAAGAAAATCCCTAGTCGATGCAGAAAGAAGAACCAAATATAAAGACGATATGGCCAACACAAATTTGGGTCCATCCATCCTACCTGCTTACATACCACCTCTGAGCAGTGAAATTAATAGAGATAGTGTGCCTAGATACTTTGAGTACACTCTAGTCACTGCATACCTGCCAAAAGGAGTACGCGTAGTCTGTGCAGATCATGACAAGATCACAACATTGAAGTTTAGTGACTTCAACCTGGGGGATCATAAAGTTTACAACATACTTGCCCCATACAAGTACCTAACTAGAACTAAGGGAAAGAATTTGAATATTGTCCCTAAGAAATGGACGATGAACCTCTCGCGGTCTAGTTTTCTCAACGTTATGAAGATACTGCACTTCAACAGATACCAGGAGGTGAATTCTTGTGTGAAGCTACTACAGGAAAGTTACCATGGAGGATACTTATGGTTGAACCATTGCATAACAGTTGATCCAACACTGATCAACCAGATCATCGGGCTTAGCATGCAGGGCCCTAATCCCCATGATTACTATCCTGGAAATACTATGGATCACGCTCTTGCTCAGAAGATCAAAGAATCCTATGGTGATTTTGAGAAAGGCACATGAGGCTACAAGGTATCTTTTATTGAAAGTGGAATAGTGTGCCTCGCCTATCAATTAATCGCAGGGAAGTTGATAAGCAAGAATTGACCCATGCAAGTATCTAGCTTTGTAGTTGACCTCACAGGGAAGTGCACAAAGGGACTACAGATGAAATGGACAAAGTACCTAGTGAATCAACTAGAGATTGACTATAGAGGAGCTCAGGATCAAAGGCATGAATTTCATTTTAGCTGGTTCTTGATACTTATAGATTTCGTTGCATGGGAGCTATCGGAAGGTGCAACCTTCCCTAACATTGACCCCTTTGAACCATTGGCTGTGAAGTTCAGTACACTGTGGTACTCGAATGACATGAACAAGTAGTGGAAATCCAATACTGTAGTTCACACCTACTACACCTAGTTGAATCTCGCCATCAAGTCTGATCCTCGCATGACCCCAAATACTTTACACAGGTTTTGACCTTTGATAAAGTTCAGTGAAGACCACCATTTTATATATATTAAATCACGCGTTGATGAGAAAAAGGAATAACTTCAGTATTATTATAAGCTGATAGAAGAAGACCTAGAGGAAATCACCAAAGAATGGTCGACATACCTCCTTATTCCAGTAGAGCTCACAGAAGTGTCCAACATTGACAACCCAGAAGCTACACAGAATACACTTGGTCCCAGTAAGACAAAGAAAACAAAGCAGGCAAAGAAGGATGAGAAAATCCAAGATGTAGACAACAGATCTGTAAAAACCGCATCCATTACACCAGAGCAATGAGGTAATGGTGAATACTTAGAGGAAGTCAAATAGAGGCCAGGAGACAAAGTAGAGATCATAAAGAAATGGGATGGTTCACCTATGGAACCTTCCTCCCGGAAGAAATCAAAATCACCCGTGACTAAGCTGAAGACCATGCTCACTCCATATGACTTCATTTTTCTCATCACAACTATGAACGAAGCCATAGAAGAGATAACAAAAAAGCAAGAAGATAAGAAAGAGACAATGTGCAACATAATCGAGATCGAGCTCCAAGGAGTACAACAAGCTCTCCAATATAGCCATGCAATCTCCTCTGTGCCCCTGCCATAAGGAAAAACAGAAGAAGGAAATGAACCAGTTCAAATCCGTAAGATTGTTGACACATTTGAAGTACACCTTTGAAAGGCACAGGAAGAAATAGCACAGGCCACCCAGGCCTTAAAGAAATCATAGGAGGAAATTATCGAGTAACGTCAAGCTGGGCAACAAGAGAAGGACACTCTCCAAGTGAAATTTGAAGAAGACAGAGTGAAGATCCAAAAAGATAAAGAGAAGTTGCTCGTGAAGAAGATTGGGATTGAAGAAGCATTCAACAGACAATTTCTCTCTGTGACCGTCTTAGAATAGAAGGCAGAGGAACCCATAGAAGGCCAAGTGATGAAGCTTGCTAAAGTTATTCAACAACTTCAATAAAGAGTTGTGGACTTATATCTTCAGACCATACCACAAACCCCACAAGAAGTGCACGACCAATGAGAAATAACTACCCAGAGCACTGTAGAAAGGATTAAAGGAATCACTGAGGAATGCAAACGGTTAAGTAGAAGAAGTGCGCAGATCTACGAGAACCTAATTGAGAACACATAATTGCATAAATTGGAGTCACAACTCCAAGAGGTGAAGTACGATGCCAAAAATCTACAGGTGCAGTTGAAGGCCCTATCACCCGTAGAGAGAATGAATAGGTTTCCAGAGCAACGCACAACCCAACAACAGATTCACATGCTTTAGAGTAAAGTAATGGAAGTCTCTCAATGATTTCAACTAGTGCAAGAAAAGGCATGCCAATTGTTCACTGAAGTTGAAAGCCAAGGAGTAGAACTTGAATAGGTTGTGAATATAGGAGAACAATGCCTAGAAGGGATGGTGAATGAGGAACTCATCTAGGAGTTCACCAAGAAAGAGGCAGTAGAAATGCGGCATGTCGAAGCTAATCGATCCAAGCTCAAGGAATTCGAAGAAGAATTAGTCATACCTGAGTAACTCAGGACGAGTCACAGGTGAGTGTTGGGGGAATGTTGTCCCTTGACCAAGTTTTGAGTAAGACTTGGTCATATTTGACCGTTTTTGGAACTTCGACGGCCTGTCAAATATGGAGCACTAGGTGAAGTAGAGATCATGGGATCTCGGTCCACTTTTGGGCCCCTTTTAGGGTTTTGGGTTAATGTAATGGGAAAGGGATGTCAAACCATGGGCTTACCCATGCTTACGCCCATTTTTGTAATGTATAAATAGAAGGATAGGCAATGTAAGAATTAGTATATGTGATTGCTTAGTGAAATTGGTAGTGCATCTATGTGATGTTTAATAAGTTCTCTGTGCGAACTGTGTAAGGCTTGCAAGGCTAAGTGCAAGTTACTATGTGGTTGATATAGAAATCTAAGTGTTGTAACGCAAGGAAGAAGGATCTAGAGAGTTGAAAAAATCTTCTATCCTATGAGAAGAAGGGTTTTGGAGGCTTTGTGCTTATAACAACTTGAAGACGATATTAAAGAAGAACATATTGTGGACATAGCCCCAGGGGGGGTGAACCACATAAATTTGTGTGTTATTCTCTGTGCTTTGGTTCAATGTGTTTATCTTTGCTTATGCTATGTTATTTGATATATCCACTTATGCTATGTGCTTCTTAGATATATATGATTTTTAGATCTGATGTGTATGAGGATGCTTAGTTTTGATCTACTGGATATGATCTGGGTTACTATGGTTAAGTATTGAAAAACTGTAAATATGAGTATTCATCATGAAGCTCTGTCTGCAAAGTATAATAAGGGTTAAATACTAATGAATGATCTATGCTAAGTGCCCTGTAAAATATATAATCATAGATATGTGTCCCAACTAAGGTTGCAGACACCTAAGTCTTGCAACCACCCCTACCTCTACCTCAGGTGAGACTTCATCTACTTCACAGGTGTTGCCAAAAGGGTTGGTAGTTAGGGCTTTGTTGGTGCGCTATTGAGCATTGAACCCTGGGTCTACCCCTGTGCCAACAATGTGTCGACGCCATCCTTTGATAGGGTATATGAATAATCAAGTGCTCTGGTCAGACTACTGCCATCCACTGTAATGGCCTTGGTTTCCACTACATGCTCATTTGCAAGGGTGCATACGTGGAGAGTGAATGTCAACTATCATAGTCATTACCAAAATGAAAAATTGTCCAAGGGTGACGCCTTCCTCAGAAATGTCAAAAACCACTCCACAATTTGAGAATAAAATAATGCAATCAGTTAATCACGTTTCTTCTGCATGCTGGCAAGAGCTACGCGAAATTTCTCCTCACATTCTCTAAAGTGATTCGCATTCCTTTCTTCTGATATCCTCTGTGTTTCGTGCAACTGTACTATTATATCCCATTCTTTCCTGAGATGTATCTTAAGCCACTTCACATTTCCTTTGCGACCTTGTGATGCTGACACTTTAGAGGTCTTCGCTACAAATTGTTGTCTTTGTTCCTTTTTTTCCTAGTAAATCTCGAAGATAGCGAGTTACGCTTGCTTCAGTTCCTGACACAACTCTCGAAAATATGTGCCTTCAGTATTTTTCCTCCTCATTTTGCTCCATATTTCTTGGCTTGTACCTTTTACAGGTGTTACACATAAAAAATACTCACTTTGATAGTGTCGTAAGTGTCGTCATTACAAAGGTCACAAGTGTGGCATTTTGCTCACAAGGTCGCAAGTGTCGCATGTTTCTCACAAGTGCCGCAAGTGTCAAAGAAATCATGTTGCCATGATGCCTATGTTGTGCCTATAACAACATGATAAGGACACTTGAAACACCTCAAACATTTGATTTGGAAGAGGAGAAATTAGTCAGCAGGCTTACAAACCTTTTGCCATCTGAAAGCACCCCAAAAATTGAGTTTTTGGAGGGGAGCGCTCCCCTATACCTCTTCTAGGAGTGCTGGCGCTCCCCCTTACACTATCTGGGAGCGTTATAAAGCTCCTTTGGCCCTTTTGAGGGAGAGTTGGTGTTTTTAGGAGTGTTGGCGCCCCCCTTAAGCCTACTAGGGAGCGTTGTAGCACTTTGATGGCCCTTTTGAGGGAGAGCTACCTATTTTAGGAAGCAATTGAGTTGTTGAGATGAATGGGGGAAGGATATTTTCATTCTTAGAAGGCAGTTGATCTCGAATCCCTAGTCCAGCCATGATCTTAGGGTAGATCCTCAACTGAAGGAGGTAAATCCTCAACTCCCCAAGAATATCTCAAGTGGTTAAAGCCTCTCCAAGGCTATATAATAAATCTTTCTAATGGTGAAAGAGGACTGGGAAATGGAGAATGAAACCAAACTTATGATCTCATAAGTGAGGACTAGGAAGTGGAGAATGACACCAAACTTATGATCTCATAAGTGAGGACTGAAAAGGAGAGAATCACACCAAACTTATGATCTCATAAGTGGTGCTGGAACAGAGATATTTTGGAAGCAAGAGACCTATGATCTCATAGGGAGAAATCGGTGAAGCTATCATCATTCAGATCATGGATCTTTTGAGCAAGGGGTAGACAAGGAGGACTTGAAGAAACTATTGCAATCCATCTACGACTGTAAGCAATGTTTTGTCCTCATTAATATAATTTGATTGGCTTGTTTCTTTCTAATTCATGTTCAATCTCACATGAATTTGTCTCTTTAGTATATAGACCTATTTTAGACTAATCTTGATAGAGTAGGAAGTGGTTGTACTTTGTTTGTCTACAGGGCTTATCGAGGAGGGAAAGATTGGAGCTCAAACTCAGAGCGTGCAGGGACAAACACCGGTAAAAGGTACTTATTTTCTCCTTCCTTCTCACACACTAGTCTACCTAGATCTAAAAGGAAGTCAGTGATCATGATAAGCACTTCTGTCTTAGAGTTAAGAGTCTAGATCTTTGAGGAGATCTACCTGTCTGCAGGGAGATTTTCCTTCAACAACAGGTTCCAGCCGAATGGAACGCATAAGTAATTATTCAGTAGCTTACCTTGCATGTGGTTCACTTGGGACTCGAGTTTCCCCAGCTTCCTTATTTTTCCTTGGCCTGCCCCTTCTCCGAGGTAGTTTTTGTTGGGAAGACGGGGCTTCCAAAAATTTTCCTTCATGTGCAGCCTCTTCCACTCCAGTCTTTGTGCGGTGTGATATTACCTTTTCCATAGGCAGAGGGAAATCTCCCTTTGGATCCTTGGGGATACCTGTTGTGAGAAAGAATGAATCCCAATTTCTTCCCAACCATCTTAATTCTTCAACAACTAGCAATTTATTGAGCAAGACATGAGAGAGTTTCCTTTTCGATTTACCCGCTTCATCCTGGATGCTTTCTGCCATCTCTCGGAGGTTTTGGTGTAAGAAAAAGGGTAGATTTAATGGTCTCCTTCCTGTGAAGTTCATCAAAAATCTAATTTGATGTGAATGTATTCTGTCAAACCTTCCTTCACAGGTGAAATATCTCCTAATTACTCCAAGTAGTTTCTGAAAAGGTTCCTGCAAATATCTACTCGGAACGCCTGTCTCGATTTTCCCACCTAAACAATCACGCTTGATGAAATATTCATAGCACCACGCGTCCAAAGGAATTCCTTTGAACCACCTTTCACCGCACAAAGAGATCTCTATTGTGGTTGACAGAGTTTCCTCAGTTACCTGGAAAATGAAACCCGAGATCACCGCATGGAATCCGTCGAAACTGAGTGTGAAATTCTCAGCTACTCTCATGTTGAATCATTGAATTTTCCTGCAAAAATCCATGCACCCTAATTGTTCAAAGGACGCTCTGAGCTCTGGATCTTCGTTGATCAATGTCAAGCTTTGGGGCTAGGGCCCAATGCTTCTGCCATTTCGCGTGCCCTTCCTTATGCGTTGGGAGGTTTCCATGGTGTGACGCATATTTGTCCTATGTGTGGTGGGCTTGGCACGGGCCCAAGGCAGTAATATTGATCAACTGGGGCTTGCGAGAAGAACTACAAACAATGCATAAGATTTACTGGTGAATAGAATGCATGTAGGGCATCTGAAATTTATAACAAAATGGGAAGAAGGTGGAATCATGCTAGGGAACACTGAATTCATGGAGAATCGATGTTTTGAAATGAACTGAAGGTTTTCCATAGCACATCTACGCATGTAAAGTACAACTGATAAGGGTTGCAAGGCATACATGATACGAATGATGTGATTTTTCATTATTATAGCCTTCATAATGAGTTGATGATGGTCATTGCGCTTGCTAAGACGACTTCCATTAAACAACTTGCCTCAACCCAGGGCACGTGAAAAATCCCTTTTTGATAGGACCCGACTCTTTGGGAGCAGACTCGTACTATTTACACATGTTTTGAATATGACATCCCTTCCCGAATCCAAGGACCAATCGACCACTTACTAACTTCGACCCCTTTGTTGTTTGATACTTGACCTCACATGCTTTGACACATGGGCCATAACTTGACTAAGACAGACTCTAACTGGAAAGAAAAATGGTAGTGCTAATAGATGGCTCCAATGGGGATTCTATCCTCTTAGCAAGGTAGCAAAGAACAACAGACTAGGTGCCTAACCATTGGGCCTTACTTGACTTTCAGACATTGAAACAACAAAAAACAAAATAAAACCTAAAACTTATTGCTACAGTTTCAACCAAACGCAATATAAACTCAAGGCCTTCACTCCGAGCTTCAATTTTTTACCAACACACTGACTCGAAACAAAAATAAAATGACTATTTACAATCACATGTTACTTAAACAAACTTTATTTCACCAGATAGTGTTTGAGGAACCTACCGTTTATAGGCCCCCAACCAATGCACTCTCCATTGAGTTCTTTTAGAAGATAAGGGTTATTCCCACGATATGCATTGATTTTGAATGGACCCATCCAAAGATGATCAATTTTTTTTGTGTTTTCCTTTATCTTCATTCCTCGCGTCCCATTTCATCACCATATCCCCCAACTGAAATTCCTCCTTCATAGAGTGCTTGTCGTAGGTTTTCTTCATCCTCTCCTGCTGGAGTTGTGATTGATTGTACACATGTTCCCTCATCTGTTGTGTGTGAATCAATTGATTTATTCTCCTCTACGTGTCATCTAGGTCGATTTCTTGTTCTTACAACAACTTCCTAACGAGAAACCCCAGTGAGGTGGGGAAACCCGCATTTGTGCCATAGAAAATATGAAATGGAGAGGACGAGATGGAATTCTTGGTAGTGACCATGTTTTCCCATAGCATGTAAATAATCTTTTTATGCCAGGCCTTCTTGTTTTCATGTAGGAGTCTCTTGATGATCCTGGTCAAAATTTTATTTGACGATTTTGCTAACCCATTTCCCTGTGGGTAATACGTCGTAGAATGTCCCAAGTTTATGTTGTAATCCTGACAAAAATTATCCATCTTCTTGGACTTAAATGCGATTGTGTTATCTGTTATGATCTTGATAGGGCATCCAAATATCAACAGGATTTTCATCTCCAGAAATTGAATGATGGTTGCGTCAGTGGACTGCTTTGTTGGAATTGCTTCTATCCATTTCATGAAGTAATCTATGGGCGATAGTATCCATCTATGCTGCACCAAGGATGGAGGATTTATTTCCCCTATAAAATCCAAGCCCCATTGCATGAAAGGCACTTCGACCGAGATCAGTTTCAGCGGCAGGGGTTGCATCTTTCACCTTCCATCGAAAATATGACACTCATGGAAACTAGAAACTTCTTTGTATACATCTGCAAAGATGTTGGGACAATAATAACCTACCCTTAGGATTTTATGTGCAGTGGTTTTCTAGTAGTGATGTCCTGCACAGTCTCCTTTGTGAAATTATTTGATAGCTCGTTTTGCATCATCTTCCAACAAACAACCCAGCAATATCCCTCCATGATATTTCCAATACAGTGAGTTATCCAAGATGCAAAACTTAACAACTTTGAGCATTCAAAATCTGGCCATTGTATTACTTAAACCCTGAGGGGCTTGCTTATTCGTCAACACATAGATTTTGTTTGTATACCACGGTGAATCGATGAAATTTTGAAACGCCTGCGTGGTTGTTTCTTCCTGAGGGATTTCTGATAGATTAGCGATGAAGTTGATTCCCAAAACATCGCAGTTCAACTACACCATCATATTTTCAAGGCCCTAACCATTAATCATCTTTGTGGGCTTGATTTTGAGGTCGTATTCCAGCATGGATGCTATCCACTTACCTCTTCTTCCCTCGAGGTCAGGCGGAGTCAGGATATCCTTGACTACATTTTTGGGCTCATAAGTGATAACATGGGAGCATAATATGTATGTTCTAAACTCATTTAGGGCCTTTATGAAGGCGTACGCTTGTTTCTCCATAATTTCATACCTCAATGGGGAATCCCTCAGTGTTCGACTGAAATAGGCTATAGGTTTCTCAAAGTTATGATTATCTTTTTGTAACAACACGCCAACAATCATATGCTCTGACACGAACGAGAACAAGATGAAATATTTCGTGAAGTTTGGGCTGGCCAACACGGGAGCTTTAGTCAAAACTACCTTGTTTTATGGATTCAATGTTATGTCGAATTTCATTCATTTCTGGAAGACCTCCTTCATATTCTCGAGGTGTTGTTTGTCAAAGTTAGAGTATAATGTGATGTCATCCAGATAGATCACAATAACTTATCCTTTTCATCAACAAATGTTATTTCCATTTCCCTCTAGAAGGTAGCTCCAGAGTTCATCAATCCGAAAGGCATCTTAGCATACATGAACTTCCCCCATGGTGTCGTAAAAGACATCTTTTCCCTGTCATCCGAGTGTACCAGGATCTGATTGTAACCCCAAAAATCATCCAGCATGGACATCTTCTAGGACCCCACTACCTTTTGTAGAATATAGTCCATTTTAGGGAGCGAGTAGTGGTCCTTGAGGGACACTTTTTTTAAGTTTTAAAAATCCACACAAAATCTTATTTCGCCGCTCTTTTTTCTTACAGGCACCAATTTGGCCACCCATTTCGAAAACTTTAAAGAAACAACAATTTTATCTTTGAAGATTTTCTTTACCTCTTTTTCCATTAGCGGTAGCAGCAGGGGATTTATCCGTCTCAGATTTTGTTTGAAAGGCCTTTGGTCTTATTTGAGAGGGATGACATGTTGAATCACTTTAGTGTCATAAACCTTCAAGTTGTCATAACTCCAAGAGAAAATATTGGGGAAATCCTTCATGAGCTTGATGTAGTCTTGTTTGACCTCTAGACTGAGCATTTTTGACAATTTGATTATTTTCGGGTTCTCCTAAGTCCTGATATTGCAATCTTCGACATCAACATCATTTGCAATGATCTTGGGATTTCTAGCCACATCATTCTCATCAAACAAATTTTCCAACGGAACTAGTCCCTTTGGGATGATGTTGTTTTCCAGTTGTACTATGTCCCTCCCCACTATCTTTTTCTAGAAAAGGTCATCATTAATGTGCGCATATACACTCTCATTTTCATCTCAACATCACTCGTCATCAATGTTTATGTTAGCGAACTCATCGTTCCTTAGGAGAAATTTCTCCACCTGTTTTTCATCCTCAAACACCTACCAATATTTGACATTATCAGGCACTGTCGGCCTGTGTTTGACTTCGATCTCGTATTTTTTGTTGGGAAAGATGGGGACTTTAAAAACTGAGGCCAAGGTGGCCAATACATCAGTGATCTAATTTTTCCCCCTCGATATTGTTGATAGATCATATTCCTATAATCCTTTGAGGAGGTCGAGCACGAGGTTTCTGTATGCTCTCAGCCTGGGGTGTTTGGATTGATATATTCCTTTCACCTAGTTTATAACCATCTTGGAGTCCTCATGCACTTCTATCCTCTTCGTGCCTAGTTCTTTCAAAACCTTCAGGCCCAAAATCAGTGCCTCATACTCAAAATTGTTGTTTGTATAGTCGAACGCGAGCTTGTACGAGCATAGTTTTGTGCCCACCTTGGGAGGGCTTACCCATATGTCAGCCTTTTCCCCTTTCTTGCTAATAGATCCATTGAAACTCATCTTCCATATCTCATTCTCCGCACGGTTCCTCGGATCGGCGCACTCTGTTGCTCGTCGTGTGGCTTCATCATTCACAGTCATGATAGTTGGTGGTTATTCCTCTTCAAAACTAAGGTCATTATAGAATATGGAGGAGTTGACCTCAGTGTCGACAGAGTAGATAGGGTGGTTATTTAGCTGTGTCTTATTGCTTACCATGTATTTCAACATCACTTCTCTATATAACTATCTCTCCTGGCCAAAGATAGGAATGGTGGTGTATGGCATGTCCATTTACAAAGTCCCTTTTAACTTAGCAGCCCACGACCTAGATAAAAGCATGCCAAACTTAGGGGTTATGTCTTCCATGACCATGTCCATAACCATGTTCTTCGAAGAAATTTGGGCCAGTGATATGACCAAGTATTTGATGAGACCCARGCACTTGACTTTTCTCGAATCAAAAGAAAAAAGGTCCTTATAGGACTTGGTGATATCCAAACCCAACTCGTCCATGATCACCTTTGGCATGAGGTTGTGTGGYGTGMCTRAGTCKAACATGGCATTATTKTTATTGGATAAATCCRTAAGTGAGGACACAAACCGATCTCCCTAGATCCATCTGGATCTAGAACAAAACAGGACAGAATGATACTCTTTCCCTAGATTTTAACTGTTGAATATACTAAGAGGAACGATTAAAGAACATACCTTATAATCACTTCCTTGGGTCTTTGTTGTTCCTGCTTCACTCCAATGCTCTCGTATAGTCAAAATCAAGACAATACAAACCAATCGAAGTGAAGAAAGCACATTTTATTCAACAATTAATCTATGTATATGATCAAGGAGTTATACAATAAAGTGAAATTAACTTTATGGGAAAGGGACACATTACTGTATTATATTGATAGAAAGTAAAACTTACAACCTGAGCCTTGATGTTTRMAAGTCTCCTTTCGATGACCCTTAGCTCTGACACACACACTTKCTCACTTGCAYGAAGAAGATCAACCACCTTTGATGAACTTGCTGGAGTTCCTTAGYTAYTGTAGCTTCAGTCCTTCACACAATCACTAAATCTCCAATTAATCTCTTGCTTATTTTCTTGCTAACCTCTTCCATGAGAATCCCCTCAGTATATAAGAGAGAATGAATTAGTTACTTGGATAGGAATGATCCCAAAATATCAGGAAAACCAGTACTTAGATAACTATTCGAATGCCATCTCATCATTCTAGAAGATTCCCTTCTAGAAGGTTCGAGAATTCTTCTTTTTTTCCTTCTTTAGAAAGTGTTCACACCCTGGCAGTTATACACAGTGCGAAATTCTCGCACCCTATCTTAAGGTGGCCTGCGAGAATCATACATTCTCGCAAGAAAATGTATTGGTAGCCTGCGAACCTTCCTTAAAAATGATATTTTTGGTAAGAGAAGAAAGTAACTTTTCTCAAGAGAAAGTTCTAATAAAGAGCTTGAGTGCACCATAACCAATACATCATCATGACGACCAAAATTATGGGTAACAGAATGCCCCCCAAAGTCTGATATTGGAACCAGTGACAGTCGATAGACTTTGTAAGATGCATGTGTGTGTCGAGAACTAAGAGCACATCTAATCGGAAACCTACAAACACCCAAGCATCTGCAGAATATCATATATACCAATTATGAGGTAGGCATTCCCATACTCAGATCATAGACTGATAACATCATAAACAAAAGTCATGGCCACCAATCATACACTGTGGATCCATGCCATATAGCATAGCCACCTGAATACACTGTGGATCTATGCGAGAAATTTCAAATCAAGACGACATAGCCACGAAACATACACAGTGGATCTATGTGTCACTAATTATACATACTCCATCGCAACCTGGATTAAAAAGATAATATCCAGGGTATTCAATCTCGTCCCCTAAAGTATGAATCTACCCATGTGATTACATGTGTTGAAGTCGAACATGGTAGAAACCACTTGATTACCGGTCATTGATGTAACCGTTAACAAGTGCGAGGGAAATCACCATTGATGTCAATGACTCCCAAGGTACCATAGTACAATCTATCGAGTGTGAATAAATGAGTTGATGTCAAACATCCGACAAAATCTTTCGATCAGGGGTCAATGATGTAAACCCACTTTCGAAAGCAAGGAAACTTGCCATTGAGGCATGCAAGCTCCAAGGTACTAAATAATTTCTAAGTCTTGATTCTAGATAATGAGCTGAAGTCGACCGAACAAAACTCGTCACAGGAGGGCCTTGATGTATCCCCCATCAATGACACGAAATGAGTAATAGAGTTTGAAAGTGAAACAAAGAATTTTGCAAATTGGACTGGACACAGGGAAGGCCGACACGGAGAGAATGGATAACTGCAGATGGCTGACTCAATATAGGTTTCAAAAGGACTTCTCTTGAACATATGAATGACACGACCAATGATTTGGTAGCATTGACTCAAAGACGACACAGGGAATGACCTTGTAGAAAATCAAATGAGAGACAAATGGATTTCCCAAACTGGCTTCAAATGATGAATAGGGAGTGTCATGTTCAAGAGTGACACTTACTGCCAACCAATACAAAGGTGAAACATATCCCTTTCCCAAATTTTCCCCCGCCATTTCTGGCAAGTACCTCTTTATTTTTACGCAAGCTTGAAGAGGATCACATATGCTTTTTGGTATAATCTCATCCTTCGGACGAGTCCCTCGGAGTATGTTTAACGAACCCTAAGAAGGAGTGGTTTGGTCCCATCATGGGTCTGTCAATGTTTGTTTAACGAGTCCAGAGATAGTAAACTTGAAGTTTTTTCAAGATTATGGAGTTTGGAAAAACACTTAAAAGAGAACT
>ML838260.1:0-10569 GCA_009831015.1 Picea engelmannii | reverse complement strand
TCAGTCCTTCACACAATCACTAAATCTCCAATTAATCTCTTGCTTATTTTCTTGCTAACCTCTTCCATGAGAATCCCCTCAGTATATAAGAGAGAATGAATTAGTTACTTGGATAGGAATGATCCCAAAATATCAGGAAAACCGGTACTTAGATAACCATTTGAATGCCATCTCATCATTCTAGAAGATTCCCTTCTAGAAGGTTCGAGAATTCTTCTTTTTTTCCTTCTTTAGAAAGTGTTCACACCCTGGCAGTTATACACAGTGCGAACTTCTCGCACCCTATCTTAAGGTGGCCTGCGAGAATCATACATTCTCGCAAGAAAATGTATTGGTAGCCTGCGAACCTTCCTTAAAAATGATATTTTTGGTAAGAGAAGAAAGTAACTTTTCTCAGGAGAAAGTTCTAATAAAGAGCTTGAGTGCACCATAACCAATACATCATCATGACGACCAAAATTATGGGTAACAGAATGCCCCCCAAATTCTGATATTGGAACCAGTGATAGTCGATAGACTTTGTAAGCTGCATGTGTGTGTCGAGAACTAAGAGCACATCTAATCGGAAACCTACAAACACCCAAGCATCTGCAGAATATCATATATACCAATTATGAGGTAGGCATTCCCATACTCAGATCATAGATTGATAACATCATAAACAAAAGTCATGGCCACCAATCATACACTGTGGATCCATGCCATATAGCATAGCCACCTGAATACACTGTGGATCTATGCGAGAAATTTCAAATCAATATGACATAGCCACGAAACATACACAGTGGATCTATGTGTCACTAATTATACATACTCCATCGCAACCTGGATTAAAAAGATAATATCCAGGGTCTTCAATCTCGTCCCCTAAAGTATGAATCTACCCATGTGATTACATGTGTTGAAGTCGAACATGGTAGAAACCACTTGATTACCGGTCATTGATGTAACCGTTAACAAGTGCGATGGAAATTACCATTGATGTCAATGACTCCCAAGGTACCATAGTACAATCTATCGAGTGTGAATAAATGAGTTGATGTCAAACATCCGACGGAATCTTTCGATCAGGGGTCAATGATGTAAACCCACTTTCTAAAGTGAGGAAACTTGCCATTGAGGCATGCAAGCTCCAAGGTACTAAATAATTTCTAAGTCTTGATTCTGGATAATGAGCTGAAGTCGACCGAACAAAACTCGTCACAGGAGGGCCTTGATGTATCCCCCATCAATGACACGAAATGAGTAATAGAGTTTGAAAGTGAAACAGAGCATTTTTCAAATTGGACTGGACACAGGGAATGCCGACACGGAGAGAATGGATAACTGTAGATGGCTGACTCAATATAGGTTTCAAAAGGACTTCTCTTGAACATATGAATGACACGACCAATGATTTGGTAGCATTGACTCAAAGACGACACAGGGAATGACCTTTTAGAAAATCAAATGAGAGACAAATGGATTTCCCAAACTGGCTTCAAATGATGAATAGGGAGTGTCATGTTCAAGAGTGACACTTACTGCCAACCAATACAAAGGTGAAACATATCCCTTTCCCAAATTTTTCCCCGCCATTTCTGGCAAGTACCTCTTTATTTTTACGCAAGCTTGAATAGGATCACATATGATTTTTGGTATAATCTCATCCTTCGGACGAGTCTCTCGGAGTATGTTTAACGAACCCTAAGAAGGAGTGGTTTGGTCCCATCATGGGTCTGTCAATGTTTGTTTAACGAGTCCAGAGATAGTAAACTTGAAGTTTTTTCAAGATTATGGAGTTTGGAAAAACACTTAAAAGAGAACTCTCTCAGTTCATTTTTCGTAAAATAGTCTGGACGAGACTGAAAAAGAGAGAAATTATCGCTCACCAGATGCATATTTCAAATACTTTAGCGAGCATGAAGATAGCAAGGTCGCTCGGCGATCTTTTCATGTTTAGAGAGTCTGAAAAGATCTTAAAGAGGACTCCAGGGGGGTTCCTTTTTTGTGTAACCTTGTTGATCCTGAAAAAGTGATAAAACTATGCTCGATCACATTCTCTTGTATTCACGAGCATGAGAACAGACAAAAACGATGCTCAAGGTTTTATGTAAAAACCATGAAAAACAATAAAAAACACAACATTACGAAGAAAAATATGTCCATATACTTGTAGATAATCATCACTGTACACACCTGCAAGTCATTACACTCATCATGATATTAGTAATTAGGTTTAATCAATAGATAAACAAGAAAACCCAAAAATGACATAGTAAAAAGTAAATTAAATGAGTAAATACACATTTTTACCATATCATTTCACATTTTCACTATTGAGTTCCAAAAACCCTCTTTTTACCCTTCGAATTTGGCATTGATTTTTGGGAGCTACAAGAGGTCATTTGACGAGCCTTCTGCAGCATTACGGTAAGCTCTTCATACTTGACATTTTCATGGTTTAAATTTTTAATTTCATTGGTTATTTTCTATTTCCAAGTTGGTTTTTGAACCCTACCATTCGCATAGGCATTCTCACAGGCTGCCCATACGGGACCTGCGAAAATGATGCGTTCTCGCAGGTGCACCATGAGCCACCTGTGAGGTGTTCACACTGTGTATAATAAGGCACCTGCGAGCAGTGCAAAACTCAATTTTTTTTTAAATATTTAGCCAATGAAAAAGATTCATATCATGAATAAAATCATTAATCCTCCTTGTATGTTCCTTGTGCAGGTAAATAGGCACAAACATGGTGCTTGAGTGGCGAGAATGAGAATATGAGGAGGATAATGCAAATGTCGAGAATCATCCTCCCACCATAGCTGCACTGAGAGATTGTGGGCTCTTAAAATACTTCTGCATTTCGGGCATGAGGGCCCAAGTCCGTTTACTAGAGTATCTAGTCCGTATGTGGGATCCAGATCAGCAAGTTTTCAATATAGGGGCTCACACATTATTCATTGAAATTGAGGACATATACTTCTTGAATGGATTGTCTAGGCGTGGGTATTATGTCAGTCTAACGGGTAGTAGAGGCGGTGGATTAAAGATGAGTGAATACTACAATCAATATTGTGTACCCGAGGCCGAAAGAAAGAAAGGGAAAGTGGCGATCTGGGGAGTAACAGACTTGACTCTCTGCACTATTCTTTTCACGATTGCTCGGATGGCTGGGATTTTTGCTCCCCATATGGAATTACAGAGCTATTTCCAGTATGCCATCGAGTGTACTGAGCCCCGAGTATTTAACTGGGTTGATGCAGTGCTGCGCAGTATCAAAAGACAATTAACAAAATGCAGGCGAGGTGAATTGAAACAATTTGGGTATGGTTCTTTGTTGGTGTCCTTCTTCCTCGAGAGGGTCCCCATATTTAGACTACAGGTTGAGTGGGACTTCCTGGGTCCTAGAGATCCAAGGATGTTGAGGTGGTGTTTTCTTATGGCCCGACACGTGGCAGGACCAATCGTCAAATATGACAATATTTTCTTTGATTGGTTGCAAAACCAGATGCTGATGGTCGATGACTACGCCTATGTCGGGTTGGATTTCAGAGGAGATCCAGATTTAGCACTGTCTGAGGACACACAGTGGGGTGACCTAGGTAAGAAGTACACACATTTTCTCTTTTTAAATGTTTTTGAATTTTAATTATATTCAAATGTTTTTGGTTTTAAATATTTATCCGAAGACTAACACAAAAATGTTTGTTGATAACACAGATGTTGGACCATATAGACCTCCTGGAACTTCTCCTATCCAGCGATGAGGAGAAGTAGTAGCAGCAGTACCACAGTATGCTGAAGACTATCAGGTGGTGGAACAGAACTTAGAGGGTCTAACAGCAGACATTCCATATATGACTCTGGAAGAGGTTCCACGATGCGATCAACGTCACACTATAGGGGTATCAGCAGCTATGGGTCGACTGCTCCGTAGAGTTGCTAGAGCAGTTTTGTTTTACCATGAACGTCATCCATGACATCACTTTGTAGAAGCTATAAGCTTCAATTTTTGATATTTTGGTCTTCGGACAAACTTTTTGTAAAAATAAACAAACTCTTTTGATCATTATATATACAAATGGTTTCTACCGGTTTACTTTACATTGCGAGAATTTTATTGTGTTTGATTTATAAATGGTTTAAATGTTTGTCCAATACATAATTAGCCAATGCATCTGTTAATGTATTAAGACATCTAGGAATATTCTTATATTCAATGTGATCAAAATATCATTCCAAGAGGCGAATCCGCAAATATACCCGTAACAGAGTAGGACTTCGAATAGAGTAGATATTACTTAGTTGTAGTACTATAAGTTGTGAGTCAAGTCACACAACCAAATGATGAATTCCGAGAGATATAGCATCAACCAATAATTCAATAACAACGCTATACTCTACGATGTTGTTGGTAGCACGACCAAGACATACACCTCGTAAAGATATGAGTTCGTTTGTAGGGGCATAGATTGCCCATGCAGCGGAAGCTAGGTTCAGAGTACTACGACTAGAACCATCGGTGAAGCCAATATAGGGTAGCGAAGACTCCGACATCTGGCAATCAAACACAACATCATATAAGGGCAAAGACCAGACAACGTCAAAAGCAAGCTAAAAGTAACGCACACAAAGTATGATACATAAAATACAAGTACTTGTGCACAAATGACTTATGCATAGTACTTCTTCAAGTACAACCCATTCCTGGGTTCACTAAAAGGGATACCATCATAATCGACCAGCTCATATGCTCCTTTTTCCAAAAATCAGTGAACAATATAAGGACCTCGCCACATTGGTTCGAATTTCACAGCTCCTAAGACATCTCGATCCTGTTCATAGAGGAGAACAAGATCGCCTTCAGAGAAAACATGAGGTTTGACATGCTTGTCATACTGTGCCTTAACATGTTTTTTCTGGGTTTCTATTACTAAAGTGGCATCACGTCGAGTCTCGTCTAATCGCATCAGATACAAAAGACGTTCTTCTTCAGTAGAAGTGGTGGGTAAGAGTTTGACAGCTAGTTTCAAAGAAGGTATCTCACATTCTATCGAAAGAATGGCTTCCACACCATAGACCAACCGAAAAGGTGTAAACCCTGTAGCTGATTTAACAGATGTACGATATGCCCACAATGCCGAAAACAACATCGTGTGCCAGCTTTTTTTATGAATTCCTATCATCCGTCGAAGCATAGTTATAAGAACTTTGTTGATTGCTTCGACCTGTCCATTAGCTTGCAGATAATAGGGTGTCGAGTTATCATGACGAAGACCCAACTTTTCCATAAATTCATACATCATAAAATTCCTAAAATGACTACTATGATCAATAATGATAGCTTGAGGAAATCCAAAACGAGCTATGACATGGTTAAAAAGAAATAACGGTGCAGTCTTTCCAGTATTATCGAAGGTCAGCATCGCCTCAGCCCATTTTGTAAAGTAATCAACAACTACAATAATGTAACCATGCCCCCCGACCGAGTGAGGGTGACATGTCATGAAATCAATGCCCCATTTTGCAAAAGGACCAACTGAGACTACAGGATGAAGAGGAGGAGGATGTGACCGAATTTTCTGATTGTAGGTCTGGTAGGCATGGCATTTCTGAATGGCGATAATGCAGTCATTGAACAAGGAAGGCCAAAAATAACCTGTGTGTAAGATCTTATGGGCAGTAGCATATCCAGACATATGACTACCACATGCTCCGGAATGGCAGTCATTCAGAGATTTCTTGGCTTTGTCAAAAGTCATACAACGTCGAAAAACAGAGTCAATACCCTAACGGTAAAGAGTATTTCTGAGAATAATGTATTGACGTGCTTGATAATGGACGCGACGTCATTCAGTGCTAGACAAAGTAGGCCGAAAAGTCTGGTTTTGGAGATATATAATGATATCTCCATACCAAATATTGTCAGTACTAATTAGGAAAAGAGATTCATCGGGTAATGAATCTACTGCTATAGTTTCCGTGGCAGAGTGAGGAAAATCACATATCAGCTCAGCAAAAACTAAGGATTTCTTAGACGTGGCACGATTGAATTCCAAGTCGAACTCCTGGAGTATGACAATCCATTTGGAGTACTTGCCCCCTAGCAATTGATGTGTCAAAATTTGTTGCATAGGGTTGCAATGATAAATCACTTTAGTTTTTCGTGAGAGGATATAATGTCGAAAGCGTTGAACAACTTGAACGACAGCCAAAGCCAGTTTCTCAACGTGTTGATACTTGATTTCAGTGGATGTGAGACTTCGACTCAAGTAATAAACAACATGTTAATCGCCCTTATCATCCTCCTAGACTAGAACCATGCCAATAGTATACTCAGAGGAAGCAAGATACAGAAAATAATCACGACTATAATCAGGAGGAAAGAGAAGCGGAGCTCGTGTGAGGGACAACTTCAAAGCTTCGAAAGCATTGTTGGCCACGGTATCCCAGACGAATTCTGCATATTTATTTAATAGTCAAGTAAAACCACTAGTAATTTCGGCGTAATTAGGGATGAAACGACGAAGAAAGTTTGCTTTCCCTTGCAAACTTTGCAACTGACGCAATGTAGAAGGAGGAGGGATATTAAGAATCGCCTCAACCTTAAGAGGATCCACCCTGATCCCTTGACGTAAAACAATGAAACCTAGAAGACGATCGGATTCTACGCAAAAAATGCATTTATGAGGGTTTAAACGAATACGATAGAACTGACAACGAATGACAATGGCTCGGAGATGAGCGGGGTGATCGACTTGGCGTAGAGAATGAGCTGGTAAATCATCCAAATAGGGTTGAATGATATGATTTATATCATGGAAAGCATAAGACATAGAAAGTTGAAACGTCGTGCCAGCGTTCTTAAGACCGAAGGGAAGTTTCCTATAGGCGAAAGTAACCAAAGGACAAATAAAAGCGGTTTTATGTTGGTCTTAGGGAGTGATGTAAATTTGATTATAGCTGGAGAAACCATCCATGAGAGAAAAGATTTCACTTCCTGCACAGTCGTCAACAATCTGGTCGATGAAAGGGGTTGGAAAGTTGTCTTTTGGACAGGATTTGTTAATATCCCTATAATCAACACATACACGAATATTTCCCCCTTTCTTATCAATCGGTACAGGGTTAGAAACCCACTCTGTCAGAGCCACGGGATAAATAAATCCGGCTTTGAGAAGTTTTTCAACCTCAAGTTTGATTGCCACCGCTTTATGTGGGTGGACCAGATGGAGGCACTGCCGCACGGGTTTATCTCCGGGGTATGTCTTTATCTCATGTACAATGATAGCAGGGTCGATACGAGGCATCTCTTCGTAGCTCCAGGCAAAGATGTCACGAAATTATTTGAACATGGATGTATAGGTGACGATTTCATCCGGAGAACATGAAGCTCCAATGTGAACATTTTCAACTATCCCAGGTTTAACTGATATGTCAATGGGAATCGTGGGAGATATATTACTGAGGTTCCCTTCAACAAACACATCGTGTGAAGTCATAGGAACCGTGGAAATGACAACAACGGTCGATGGAGTCAAAATCCGTTGGTAGTTCTCTAGAGTGTGTTGTTCTAGAAAGAGTATGGAACGATGATGTCCATCGTCCCAAGGGGTGTCCTTCATGATGGACGTGATCATATCGTCAGTGAGAAAAATGACATGGAAAGGATCGGGAGACAACTCATCAAGAGAGGAGGTAGAAGGTGTTGCCAATTGAATGGCTTGATAAGCAGACTCAACCGGACTTAACGGCATAACGTCGCCGAAACGAGTGTGATCTCCAGGATCAGGGACTATCCAAAGGTCATGTGATGTAGGAAGTTCGTGAGGCATGGTGGAGATCATGTTGATAGAAGCAACTGACGGGTGTGGAACATCGGGTGGAGGAATGGGGAAAGTACCCATTAACGAAGATTCCTTTAACAGGCCGACACCGACATTCTCATAACCCGACGGGGTCTTATCTATAAACGACACATTTCCAGTACGAGTATCAGAATTAAAGAAGGCAAGTTGGTCAACAGTAACTACCTTTCCGTGATGAGTAAAACGCACTACACGGAAAAGGGTTGACACTACCGCACGCATGGAATGAATCCATCTACGACCAAGCAGAAGATTATAATCAAGGGGAGCATCGAAGACTTCCACTTAAACTTGGACCGTCTTACCTTCTAGAGTAATAGACAACGACGGAAGAACATCGTAAGGATTAAAACCAGAGCCATTGAAGGCTTTCAGAGTGTTTTATGATTCAGTCAAGGGAGGAGAGCCAATGGCTTTCCAAAAAGCAAAAGACATTACACACATAGAGGCACCCTCATCAATAATAGTTCGACAAATGTTCTTGTCAGAGACAACAACTTGAATTTGAAACGCGAGTTGGGGTGGTAACCTTGGAATGTGATCTTCCAAATCAAAGATTATCAAATTCATATATGTGGGGTCAATTCCACCTATAGCTTTCAACAGTGCCTTTCGTTGTGCAGCACAAGACTGAAGGACTTCAAGGGCTGACATTGTTGAAGGTGCCTGGGCCAGATATTCCACAATACTGTAGTTCTGGGCCGCATGAGCATGAGGATTGAAATCCGACTTGCGAACAACACGCTTAGGGGGTCGTAAGACTGTATCAAGGTTCAGTCGTTCGAGATGAAGAGGACCGTTTGTGGGTGGAGTTGGTGGAGAGGGCTGTACCAAAGTAGGAGGTGAATCGTCAATCTTCTCCTTAGACGGAGTATAATCTTTGTCTCTAGTCGTGAGTGCAACATTGTTGGGCTTGGAATCACTAGTACACATCAAAACATAAGATGTGGTAGAAGTATATGGTTGGTCATGGATGACCAACTGAGACTATTGTTGAGACGGGAAGGGTTGGGACACGACTGCCGGTGTAGATGGATTTGAGGTCCCTTGAAGGAACTTAGTGACCTCGACATGTCTCAAACAATCCTTGGTGTAGTGATCATCACCATAGATAAGGCAAGGGTAGCAGTGTTTGCGCTTATCCCGATCTTCAACAGGGGTATTTTTAGGCTTCTCTGTTTGATTATTATTTTTTCCCTCCTTATTATTACCTCTCCCTTTCTTAGATTTATTTTTACCGGTCGGTGTGGATTGAACGACGTTCACCTCAGAAGTTTTACCGGTAGGAGTGGCAGGAGATGAAGCATTTTGTACATTAGAATAAGCATAATTAGGGGTGGTGCTTGAAACTGAATGTGATTGGGCTTGGGCAGTATCAATCACATCGTCAGCTTCATGTGAGACAACTGGAGTAGTTGAAGTGCTGGAAGTACCGAGATGAGGTAACTTAGGTAATAAATCATAAAGTGTTCCCGTTTGTGAATAAATGAGATCAAGATATTGAGCATGACTTATAGCCTGCTCCTCAGTGACAATGCCACCCATCGCAATGTCCTTACCAATTTCGTTCACAAAGGATTTCGTAAACCATTCATCCAGTAACTGATCGGGGAGTTCCAGTTTGATGAGACGTCGTCTCCTTCTCCACTCATGAATATGATCCGATATATGAGTGCCTTTAGTTTGTTTGAAAGAAGTCAAAATCTCCGTCCCAGTATCATAATGGATCGGTAACTGGTAATGTGTAAGGAAAGCCATAGATAGGGTGTTGAAATCAGAGAAGAAACCTCGTGGCAATTCAATATACCACTTCGCAGCAGAACCAGTAAGGGTTCGTTGAAAAAGAAGTAGATGAACGGAGTCATCCATCAAAGAGTTGGATGAACACCATAAGTGAAAACTCATCACGTGATTGTTCGGGTCTTCTCCCGCTTTTCCATCAAATTTAGGAATGTCTGATGGAAGTTTAGCTGGAATAACAGGCCATTGGGGAGAGTGATGTATAGGATCATTGAGAATCCTAGACAAGTCTGGAAAATCCAAAGTAGCAAGAAAAGGCAATTGTTGATTGACTTGCGGGTACTAGTAACTTTGGGGTGGAAGCCCTGTTGGCAAACCAGTAGGACCGTACGCAGTCTGTCCATAGTGGGAAGATCCCGACTGATTTGGTGGTGGTTGTAGAGGATAGTAACTTCAAGTATTGTAACCTTAAGGTTGATTAGGGACCTGGGTTTGAGTATTCTGACCTTGACCCCAAATAGGATTGGGTATACCTGGATAAGGTTGGCCTACAGTAGGGGTAGGTTGTTTCCCCCCTATTGTTTGAGGAATATTTTGTAGCATCTGATTCCAATACTGGGCCAAAGATGTAGGTATATTTTGTCCAAGAGGTGGGGTTGGTCCCCCTATCGTTGGTGGAGTTCCAACCGGAGGTTGTGTGCCAATTGTAGGTTGTGTAGTAAGTGGATTATGTCCGGTAAGAGGAAATGGAATTGTACCACCTTGTCCACCAACGGAAAACTGCAAGGTAGGTGTAATGGACGATATAGTGCCACTAGGATTAAGATTGCCAGGAGGAAATGGAGGGAGTGTCGGAATAAAACCGGGAATAGGATGCCAAGAAGGACCCCCAGGAGTACCATATGGAGTTTGCGGAGGTGTTGGAATAGAAGAATTCAACAAAGCATTCAACGCATGGTATCCCGGTGGTAGTGTC
>ML838259.1:19994-45146 GCA_009831015.1 Picea engelmannii | reverse complement strand
AAGCATAAAGTAATGAGAAAGGACGTTGTATACCTTGGAATGATTAGATGAAATGATAGTATAAGTCAAAATGTAGGTGATGAAGGGTAAAATAATAGCAAAAAGTATGGGCAAAAAGGGTACAATATGTGGTCCTAACAATGTGTTAGTTTAGATAGATTTGAAAGGAAGTCAGTGTCCACGTTAAACATTTTCTATCTTAGAGTTAGGGTCAAGATATTTGAGGTGATCTACTTGTCCGGAGGGAAATTTTCCTACAACAGAAACTGGCGACTCCACTAGGGAGATAGCCTCAAATCGAAAATTCTTGTTTTGATTTTCTCCTCATTGACCTTGTTCTATCCCTTGATTGTTTCAGACCTAGTTCACTCCTCTTTTGATTGGTTTCATGACCTGATTGGCTCCTTACTCCATCATACTCAGCATAGTTGTCGAGTTTGAATTGCAATTTTTGAAATTTTTTGACATTTTTGGGAGTTTTTGAACCTGGCGCCCCTGTCCTTATGCTAACAGAGTGCCAAAACTCCCCCATGGCCTTACACAGAGTGCTATAACGCTCCTTACCTTTGGCAATAGAGCGCCAGCCCTTTTTTGGCCTACAAACCTTCCAGAATTGCCTTTTCAGGGTTTTTCTCTGTGCCTCTCTTGCTGGGTCACCTAGTGAGTCAGTCCTTCTTCTTTCCAGCTTGGATATCTGTCTTTTGCTTGAAGAACAAACATATTACTGTTTGGATTTTGTAACCTTATTCACTATTGTTGTTGAGTTTTTCTGTTATTTGGAATTTGAAACCCATGCATTGTTTTTCTCTCCTCATCAACTAAACGAAAAACTCTGGTGAAGGTCATCAAAGGCCTACAGATCCTTTCATTTTGATTTTAGTTAAAGATCATTGTTCTTCAACTTTTTCTTTTGGGTGTGAAGTTTGTTTTCTCTTTGATTGTTTCTTTTCTTTTGCTTTTCGTTTTGATTGCAACAAAAGGGTGTATTGTTTGTATGACTTTTGCTTGTGCTAGTTTGATTTTCATTCATCCAAGAAGGTAATTAGCAAGACGAGCATTGTGTTGAATTGATCATTATTTATATGCAAACGATAAAAAGAATATTCATGATTGATTGTGCATGTTAGAAGGCATCTCAAAAGTTTTAGCATCACATCAGGATTTGTTTGAGAAATTGTTTGAGGACATTCCTTAATAGTGCTTGTTAGTGAAAAGAACTCTCTCTCTCTCCCTTAGATAGATGTTCATCGAAAATAAATGAATGCTTATCATCTTTGATGCATTTTTGGGACTGAGTCATAATTCCATTTGTTTCACTTTCATGCACCCCTTTTACATAAAGAACAACCATAAAATCAACGCTAATTAAAAGTTATTTAGAACTTTTTCTTTTCTAGGATCCTCCACCAATAGTAGACTAGGCTTAGTACTTTGGATTAGGCCATGAGCATAACTCTCCAAAGTTTCCAAAACAAACAGTAGAATCCTGAGTTAGGGAGAGTCAAATCCAATCATCGCATAAGTCTTCATGGGATCCCCCTCTCACATAGGGGTTACGCACAAGGTTGCATTTAGGTGAGCTACGAGGACTAACCCTCTGTGGTTTAACTGATTGTGGTGGTCAGATCGTATTATGGGGATCTCTTCAAGGTAAATCCACAATTACTGCGTGGAAGTCTTTTAGTTGATTTCAGGCTCGATACCCTGCCCGTACGTTCAGATTGGACTATCGACTGTTCCCGCCCAAGGGCTAATTGCGAATTGGTAACCTTAGTGGCCATAATCTTTAGGGTCTTACACAAGGTGACAGTGAAGGGAAGTCTCACTGTACCTGGATCAGACATTGGTCAAACTCACTCAGGCTCCTTGGAGGGTAAATCCACAATTATTGTGTGGAAGTTTGCACCAAGGCGTAAGTCCGTTAAGCAGGTCAACATTGTAACTATTCCACCCCATCCCTGCCCCTTCTGGACTTGATCACGCGACGTTGGATTTCATCACCAACTAGTACGGTCATCAAAAGAAGGTCCTATTTGCTTGGTTGTGATTCTTATATTCTATTAGTGTATGTTGTTTCTTTTACTTAGTGGACCTTAGGTCGAGTCATTGTTAATGGCATCGAATCCTGGGAGTACCAATGGAGGAACCCCTTCTTTTGGGGAACCTTATACCTTTCCTTCATTTGGAAAATTTGGTCCTCCATATGTTGCCACACTGAGTCTTCCAGGACTCACTATTGGATTACCAGTTTGGTTGTTCCCCACTCCAGTGATCCCAAATCCTCCCAATGTTTCAGTTGCACCTAATACTTTGGATGTCAATACACCACCCACACATCAACCTCACGTTGAATTTTTTCCTTCTTCGCCCATCAAGTCTCCTTCCATTTATCCTTCTTCGCCTAGTGAAATCTCTAAAGAAAGTAGCCAGGTTGATCAGAAGAAGAAGAAACGGAAAGAGAAGAAGAAGAAGAGCTCGAAAAGGACCAAGGCCCCAACAACATCAGATGTTGGCTCTAAGAAACCAGTTACCGTTAATAGTACTGGGAGTGTTGATGAGGTCAACAAGATTAAAATGAAGAATCCAAAACCCAAATTCCCTTGCAGCCTTTGTAAGGGTGACCACTTTCTAAGGGATTACCCCGGTCTTACCCAGGTATTAGAAATGTGGTCCTCCACGTCATCGACCTCTGTTGGTCATGTCGATGATACCCCATCAACTAGTGATGTTCAGGTTGGTAAGAAGAAGAAAACTATCAAGTTCCCTTCCATGTTATGTAAAGGTGATCATTACTCTCACCTTTTCCCTTGCACAAACGAGGCTTCTTCTCTTTTGGAAAAACTTCAACTTCCAAAAGGTTATCGTAAGCTTTCCTTCAACCCATCGTTGGTTGATGGACTGGTAAATTTGGTTCCATCCTCGGTTAGTCCGGTTGATCAGGTGGTAAATCTAGTTTCCTCTTGATTGAACCACAAACCCAAGTAGTTGATCCAGTTTCGTCATCGATCAGCCCCGCTCTTCATCAAGAGAGTGCACCAAAGCAGTCGATCTGTTTCCACCTGTCGACCCCATTCTTCCCTTGGAGAATGAAACTCAAGTGGTCGATCCAGTTTCGTCATCGATCGATCCCATTCCTCCATTGCAGAATGTCAAAGTGACTGATCCAGTCCCTTCCTTGATCAGTCCCACTACTCCTTTGAAGAGTGTCGAAGTTGTCTATCCAAGTCCACCATTGGTCGATAAGATCCAATCATCGGTTGATCCTACTCTCTCTCTAGAAAGTAAACCTGATACTGCCCATGTTTTTCTCATTAATACAAACTCTACCATGCCTGGGAGCATTCCTCCTCCTCCTATGGAACCCCCTCCAAGTAAAGAATCCATCCTTTTTGATTGGGGTGTGCTAACTGGACCTTGTCTTCCCTCTCACGTTCCTTTCCATATTACAGTACAGGTTCGTGGTTGGGACGTTCCTCAAACACTGATAGATGAAGGTGCATCTATTATCATTTTGTCTTCTGTTGCTTGGTACGCTTTGGGTTGTCCGCAGCTTGCACCGGTTACACAGAATCTGTTAGCTTTTAAGAGAAGAACTAGTCAACCTTTAGGGATCCTTCCTCAATTTCCTGTAACTTTGGGAGGGAAAACTGTCTTTATCGATGTCATGGTAGTCTGATACCCCTTGGATTTCACTTTACTCCTTGGGAGAGATTATGTCTATTCTATGAAAGCTCTTGTATCCACCCTTTTCCGTGTGATATATTTCCCTCACGATGGAAGAATTGTGACTATTGATCAACTTTCATTCATCGGCCCCGATTGGGTTACCTCCCTAAGTGGTTCTTATATGCAGACAGTATTTCCCCTGTCGCATGTCAATTATGTGGTGTTGTCTCCCATGACCTCAACTTTCGATGATTTGGATCCGGTAGTTGACATGGTGATCTCTTCGATAGGGTTATTGGAGCATGATCTCCTTACCCCTGTCACAACCCTCGACATGTGTTCCTTCCAGAGTGATTCTCTTCCATCCGACTAAGATCTCTTGGAAGACATGACTGAGTTTTGTCCTTTGACATGGTATCCTTCCAGAGCATTATCCTCTTAGAATCCATGATCAAGAAGCAACCACGAGCATAGTTTCTCTTCTCTGTGGCAAGCTCGTTAAAAAATGAAACAGAGGCTTTGAGCATAGTTTTCCTCTCTGTAGCAAGCTCGTTAAAAAATGAAACAACAATCTGGGGATCAAACCTGGAACCTTGAGCATAGTTATTTTCCTGTGTCAAGCTCGTTAAAAAATGAAACAATCACCTCTCCCTTCAAGTTGAGTCTTTCACCAGATCTCATAGATGTCGAGTCGAGTCTTTTGTTAGGTCTCATTTTTGAACATTCATTTCATCCACCTGTATCATTTTTCTCCATCTAGCACAAAAATTGGTGACAACCTCAAAGTCGGTGAATGAATTGAAGCTTGGGGGGCATGTCTCCAACCTTTGATGATCATTCTAAAGCTAAGCCACTAGCTTTCAAGCTGGGGGAATACCGAGCTTAGTCTTTGTTCTTTCTCGTGCTCATAAATACATGAGAATGCAACTGGGTAAACTTTTATCTCTTTTTCAGACCCGTACAGATACACGAACACACGAAAAAGGAACCCCCCTAGAGTCTCCTTTAAACCCTTTTCAGACTCTCTAAATATGAAAAGATTGTTGAGTGATCTTGTTTCCTTTCACGCTCATTAAAAGGTTAGAAAGGGCATCTTTCAAGTGATAGTTTAACCCTTTTTCGGTCTCGTTGGACTACTGTACGAAAAAGGAACTGAGAGAGTTCTCTTTTAAGTGTTTTTCCAAACTCTATAATCCCAAAAAACCTTCGAGTTTTCTGTATTTGGACTCATTAAAGCACACATCGACAGGCCCATATGGGACTGAACCCTTCTTCTGGTTCGTTAAAAAAAAGAAGAGGAACTTACCGAAGGTGATTTATATTGAGCATGTGTTATCCTCCTCGAGCTCATTAAATCAAAAAGAGGTACTCATCTATTTGGATGGGGGAAAAAATTGAAAGGAGCAAGCCAAGCAGTCTCTTGAGAACATCATCCAACACTTCTTAGAGTCGCCCTTGAACGCGGGACTGTGTCATTTGCACATATCATAATCCACTGAGCCAATCCTTCGAGTTCCTTTCACTCCTTTGGGTCACCCAACGTAAGTCACAGTACCCACTGCATAGTTTTGGTCCATGTCATGTTTTGTTGTTGTGCCTCAGTGTTCAAGGGAAGTATCTGCCTCGAGAGTCAGCCATCCCAAATATCTTGCCTCAAAACCTATGTCAGTCCATGTCCATTAGATCCACCAATTACATCTCTATGTTTGTTTCGTGTCATTGATGGGGGATAAATCAAGGCCCTCCCTCGACGAGTATATTCCTGTCGACTTCAACACATTATCTGGGAATCAGACTACGAAACCAGTTAGTACTTTGGGACCTGCATGCCTCAATGGAAGGCCTCCTCACATTCAACAGTAGGTCTACATCATTGAACCCTGATCGAATGATTCCACGGGTGTTCGAATTCATCTCATCTACTCACATTCGCTGGAATGTACTAGGGTACCTTGGGAATCATTGACATTAATGGTGATTTCCCTCACACTTGTTAATGGTTCACACCATTGACCAGTAATCAAGTAGTTTCTGCCATGTTCGAAATCAAGACATCTATTCACATGGTTAGGATCGTACCACATTGGGATTGGTGAGAAGACCCTGGGCTGAGTAACCTTTTTGATATATACTTTGCCCAGGCTGCGAAAGAGTTTTTATTGGAAAAGAACACATACACTGTCACATAGATCCACTTTGTATTGGTCGTGGCTATGTCCTGTAATCTCATAGATCCACTGTGTATTATTCATGGCTACGAGCAGTCTGAGTCATCAGAGTATAGATCCACATTGTATCTTCGGTGGCTATACCTTTTTAACAATACCATTATGGATCCGTAGTGTATTTTATGGCGGCCATATCTTGCAAGTCCTGATCACCCAAGCATAGGTATGCCTGCCTTGGGTTTTGAAACATGTCATGATATTTGTTGGATGTTTGTGTGCATCTTCTGTCAGGTTCTCTGAGTCTATACCCTTGCTTGAATGTCTACAAATCATTTCAGTTATCAGTTCACATCTTCTAACTTCATGCTTTGGGGTGCATTCTGTTACACGTCAAAATTACTCAATAGGATAAGTGTCGCATATTCCTCTCAATTGTCGTAAGTGTTGCATCTTCCTTACAACTTTCACAAGTGTTGCAAGTTGTTAACAAGTGTCGAAAACATCATTCAAGCATACTGCCATAATGACGACACTAAGGAGGCACTTAAAACATCTCATGTACTTGGTTTAGAGAAGGACAACTGGTTAACTGAAGTCAAGGGACTCTTGACACCTGAAAAGAGCTATGAAACAATGGTTTTGAGGGTGAGCGCTCCCCTATATCAGCCTTAGGAGCGCTAACGCCCCCCCTACAAGGCTTCAGGGAGCATTATAATGCTCTCCTGCCCTTTTACAGGAGCGCTACTCACTTTTGGAGCGTTGGCGCTTCCCTTAACCTTCTCAGGGAGCGCTACAACGCTTTGATACCCCTTTTGCAGGAGCGCTGCCTAATCTGAGGTAGTAGTTGGCCCGTTGAGGAGAATAAGGGGAGGATATTTCAAGATTAGAAGGCAGTTGCATTCGAATTCTTGGTTTAATCAGGAGATCCTTGATCTAAGGAAGAGGTTCCCCAACTTGTTCTAAAGATAACTCAAGAGGTTAAGCTCCTCTTAACCTATATAAGCAATCTCTATGATGATGGAAAGAGAGAATCACACCAAACTTATGATCTCATAAGTGGTGCTGGAACAGAGCTGATGGAGGAAGAATTGCTAGCATGAAACCTATGATCTCATAGGAAACACACAGTTAGCCCAAGGAGAGTGATTAGTGAAGCTGTTGTTATCTAGGTTGTGGATCTTTCAGGCAAGGGTTAGACGAAGGGGACTTGACAAAGTTGTCGCATTCACATCTATGATTGTAAGTATTGTTGTTGTTATTCTCATTAATATGACACGCTTGGCCTGTTTCTTTCTAGTTTGTGTCTAATGTTACATGAACTTATCATTGATAGATAGATCTATTTTCAAGAAAATATCAATAGAGTAGGAAGTGGTCGTATCTTGTTTTTCTGCAGAACTCAACAAGGAGCAAAGGATCAGAGCACAACTCGTAGTGTGAAGGGACAAACTTCATTAAAGAGGTACTTATGTTCTCCTTCCTTCTCATGTGCTAGTTTAGATAGATTTGAAAGGAAGTCAGTGTCCACGTTAAGAATTTTCTATCTTAGAATTAGGGTCAAGCTCTTTGAGGCGATCTACCTGTCCGCAGGAAGATTTTCCTACAACAATCCTCATTACAGAATAATGAGACATCCAAAAAATGGTCAAAGGCCACCTTTGATCGCCATGTCAACCTTTGCTCATTCCACAAAGGAGATCTCATCCTCGCTTACGATATCTCTCACGATACTCTCGACCATGGAAAATTTGAGTCCCTATGGTATGGGCCATACATCATGCAACATTGCCTCACTAAAGGTGCATACATCCTGGCCTCCCCAGAGGGCCATCCTCTCAAAGAACCCATCAATGGGTTGCACTTAAAGAAATTTTACACCTAAGCGTAGCCTTACTACACTAGGCTTTTTCTTTTTTGTACGTCTTTCGTAGAGTTTTTTCTTCTCCATACCTCACGTCTAATCTATCACTTGTGTTATTGACAAATGCCAACCCCATCGGCCTACCACATTGGTTACGCCAATGAAGCTAGCCACTAGACACATAATCTCTCTTTGGCTTCTTAGGCCCTCTATTCACCTTCACATGACCTGCTCTACACCAGCGGCATATGTTTAGGCTCAACCACCAACAATCAAGCAGAATACACCGCCATCATTGGTCTCCTCATCGAGGCCAGTCATCGCCATATTCATCACCTTAACATCTTATTAGATTCCCAACTTGTTGTCCTCTAGCACAACAATGTGTACCATGTCTGTGATCCTTACCTCTTTCGCAAATACCTACAGGTTAGACTTTTATCTCGACATTTTGATTTCATTACATTTACACATATCCCAAGAAAATTCAATCAAATAACAGATAAAATGGATAACATTATACTATATTGGCATATATCAAATCAAGACATCTCCACACACACATAAACCATTAGAAGTATGTCACAAAATATAGATTAGACATCATCAACTACATTAAAAAAAAAATCATCAACAAAAAACACATCACACATGTACACATTACCAAGATCCCAAAATGTATATCCATATATATATATATATATATATATATATATATATATCTGTCAACATGTCATAAGTGTTTACAAAAAATAGTACATCACCCATAGGTAGGTGAGTATCCTCATCCATACCAATACAAAAATGGATGTCGCAACTATACAAAACAGGCTCACTAGCCTATATCAAATACAAAAATACATATCTAGTGGCTCTCAGGGTGCCTCTAATGCTCTAGCACCAAGTCCTCCCTCTGGCAGAGGTACCCCACCAGCTCTAGGTACCTCAGGTCCTGGGGGAAATCACCCAGTCATCATAGCTCTGGCTACAGCTGCTCTGTAGATCAAGGTCTGTGACTCTGCCGACAACCCAATACACTGATCAAGGATCCCCTCATCCTGGATCTGCACCCACATCCCCTTGTGCACTCCCTGTAGAACTACCTCTAATCAAAGACAGAAATCATCGAACTCTCCCCCATCCTTAGCCAGAGGAGCATGTGATGGCCCTGCACCGGGGTCATCATAACGACGTCTCCTGGCCACTCTATCCACATCACTAGGCCTCACCCTAGCATCCTCTCATCGTCGCCTCTCCCCTGCTCGCATCTCTACCCATGGTGGTTTGACAGGCCCCTGGTAGGTTGGTGCTCTTATCAACTCAACCTCCTGTCCACGTGATCCCACAGCTACATAAACAAACACATCATCAAAAACCAACAAAAATAACATCATACCTCGGCAGTCGAATACCTCTCCTGGGGGTAATATCATCTCGGGGTCATCACAAAAATCTACCCCACTATATGGAAACTGCAGTATGATTTGTGGCATTTGACGCCACACCTGTGCAGCCTCAACTGTGAAGTAATGGCCACCCTCCCCACCCCCATGATGGACCAAAATCATCACCCATCACCGTAGTCACAGCTCTCGCACTCCTGGTGGGTCTAACAAAACTCTCGGGTGCAACATAGGCACCCTCTCTAGAAACCAAGCCACCAGAATAGATCCAAAAGCAAAATCCCCTAAGTCCGTCGCTTGACACCTGGTGAGGTATCCCACCATATTGGTGTGCAACATCAAGCCCCAGGAAAAATGCTCACCCCCTAGTGCTCATTGCATGATCCTTAGGTGGCCGCCACTAATACACTTAGTTTCGAGCGACACATAAACTCTCACAATCATCACTATCATGCAACGATGTACCAAGGCATCATTGTCCCAATCCTCACCACTGACCCAGACATTAAATCCTCTCCCAAACAATATGTCCAGGCAAGGGTTGCCAATTGCCCCTCTCCAACTATCACCGGCTCTATCAGTAGCAAGGTTCCCCGAAAAGGGAGCCCAGTCAAAAAATAGACATCCTCCTCATCAAAGAATGCAAAGTTCTCCCCATGCACAATAAAATAGTGCAATTACGGACTCCACATGGAAATCAGGAATTGCAGTAGATACTCTTGTTCCCTCACTAGTGAGCACTCAAAAAACTTCAATAGCCCACAGGCCGCCAAAGCACCACGAACCACCGGATCCTCATCCCTCACGGCCTCCCTCAGTCAGGCCTAGTCCCTCTCCCTCCAATGGATCAGCATCATCCCAAATGGTCACCTACATCCACATATACAATACTTGATTAGCCATCACAATTCATCAAAACACCAAAATCTCCCCAAAAATGATAAGTTTTTCTCACCCACAACTTTGCCTCAAGAGCACGACTATTATCCCCCCAAGCGTGCACACATGCACACCTATTTATCCCACAGACATGCATGTATGAGTGCATGTTCAGCCCACAGGCATGCACCAAATTCACTCTTGTTCACTACACAGTTGCACACTCATGCGCAACTGGCAACACCACAGTAGTGCACATATGCGCGGTTGTGCGTTGAATAGGCGCACACCCCATGCACGCATGTTTTCCCACATTGCACACTCGCCTGCGTGACTATGCCCATTACAGCCACGCATTCATGCGTGGTTCTCCATTGATCGCCCACGCATTTGGGGGGCCACACTGCCAAAAACCCACCGTATGACCATCTGTACAGTCCTACCCAAAAATTGACACCTAACTACTATACAGGAGGATGATACCACTAAACTAACTCTCAGACCTCCTGGATCGGCTTCCTCACACTCCCAAAATCTCTGAATCTTCTCTAGAATCTCCTCTCTGATCACTATAGCAGCAAGTACAAATGAGGTGATAATGTGGGCCCTACAACTATATATAGGCCCTTTTTTTCAAACCTTCCATACCCCCTTCCGAGAGCTCCAGAAATCCATTTTTTGATCTGTCTTTAGCCATGAGATCAGGATCTTGGTGCCTATGCAGTCATGCTTCCCAGGTCACCATCCATCCCCAGCCCCCGGGGATCCATTTTCTCATACCCCGTTTAGGTACGCATGCTCATGTTCAAAATTATCAAATAACTGTTATATGTTCGTTATCTTCAGATATTGTTCATGTCGGGTATTTGGTTTTCATGTGTACAGGCACTTGGTCATCACACACCAGTGCAACCCCTTCAGGTATATGATCGACACTGGCATGTAATCATCCCCTCTAAATATCAATTGCATCCCTAGTCACACCCTATGAAATTTTCCTTTAGGGTCCCTATATCTGGCTCTGCAGTACTGTCACCTCCACTGCATTTTGGTATTGTCACCTGGTAGTGCTCTCCCCCGCATGAGTTGTCCCATTCATAGTCCCCCTTGGCACTTTGACACTCATTTTGTTTTCACCCTTTAGGGATGGGAGTCCCGATAGTCTTACGCATTTTTGAGAATCAACCACATACTCCTTCTCCGCCTTTTTCTAACTTTCCCAATAGACTCCCAGGTTATCTCATCATGGTTCCATTTTGACTACACCTCCACAATATCATTACCCATCCATTTCATCCACAATCAGTTTTCCCATCTGCGAATTCCCCTTCATTCATTTACCTCATACAGAGACTCGCCTATGGGGCCCCTCACCCTCCACCAATTCCCTACACAAATTGTGCCCTCACAGGACAAGCCATATTGCATTGGGGCACCCATTTCTATATTTTTATGCTCATCCCCAATTATTTATTTATTTGGCAATTGTACAAAGCCTTTGTTTCCAACATTTACATAGATTTTTGTCGTCACCTTTGATGACCTTATTCCTTTTCGCAAAAGCAACCCAATGTCTCTCTTGGTTGGGGCATCCATTATATTCTACCCCTGTTGACATAGTCCATAAACCCCGAGTATCCCACAGGTCACCTACCTTTTCTCTCTGAGTTTGTTCACTTTTTCCTGCCTCTGGCACAACTTATCCCCCATCTAGTTGTCCCTCTGAAACTCGACCTAGTTATACAGTTGCTGCCACTTCAAATATATCCCAAACCAAGGCAAGTCTTGACTCTCCACCCTTGTACCTCCTCAGTTTTTGATCCCATCCAGTGAATTTCCTAAAGCCCTCTGTTTCTTAGCGTCGTGTTTCGCTTTCTTCTAACATCAACATCGTTTCTAGAAGGGCAACAATATCTTGACCCTCATTACCTTTACAATAGGGAGTCTTGGATGACATAGGGAGCACCATCATTACTCTCTACTGTCGTTAACCCCCATAACATTCGACTTCAACACTCTCTCATGTTACGGTGGGTCTTACTTTGCGACTATTGCAGTTATTCTTCTATTTTTCGAAGACCTATGAAATTTGTTGGGCCATCAATGCTCGCCAAATCCTTGATACTTCCTCCAAGTGTCATTGCTTACTTTTCAAAGTATTGTTCCTCATCAGAATTGTCCTCTGCTCTTATAAACATGCTCCCTAGGGTGTTGCACTCATCTTCACCAACATACCACTTCATCTACTGTCTTACACATGTTTTGAGTTACATGACATAAGCATGGGGCATGCCCACCTCATTTATACACAATTTATTTTTCACACCTTCAAAAAGGTCTGGTCCTACAGGTTCCCCTCTTCTTCCAACGGGTCGCTCTTGATACTCTCGTTATCGCTCTTTCTTACAATTGTACTCTCAGTAGAAGAAACATTGATGAATTTATGCTATACATATGCTCCTAACCTCATCCATCAGGGGGCATCTGTTATCATTGAAATGTCATCTGCAAATGGTTACAAGAATCCAACATCTCCAAACAGCTATTAAGTTCACCCATGGACCAAAATTACCAAAAAAGCATTTCCAAAAGGTCCAAAACTATACAACCACTTATAAAATTAGGATGTGCTATGACTATATGTGGAGAGCACGCACATGCACCATCAAGAAACATAGGAAAAGTGGACATGCACACGATGCGTGACTGTGGATGCTAAAAGCCATGCACACCTGAGAACAACACATTTATGATGTTGGTCGGCCTCCCACCCACTTCTGGTTCAACTTCCAAGTCGATTTGACATCCAAATCTCGACTGAATCCGACTGGGTGGCTGGTCAAAGACCTAAAGGTGCCCTAAACAACCCCCTGTTCACACTAAAAGTTGGTTGCATAATACCTCAAAGTTGTGCTATAAAAAGAGGCGATGGGTGCACTACATCTTCAAGGAATTCATTTGTAAGGTTATGCTGCTGCTATTCTCTTAAGGAATCCTATTTTCTCATCAAGAGCATACTAGCACCATTCCATTTGAGCTATTCACATCACCCTTTGAGTGGATTAGCTTGGGATTCTTTCACCATTTATTTCAAGTTTTCAAGTTGTAAGAAGAGCTCAATCTTGGGGGTCCAAGATCCCTCCCTTAGAGGATGAAGGGACCCAAAGTCCCCCTTTCTCTTTGGTGTTTTCTTTTCACTAATAAAATCCTTTCCATTGGTGACATGAGTCTTATTTGTTTCTTGTTATTATGTCCTTATGCACTATAGTTTAATTGTTTTTATCATTCCCAGTTTAATTCTTAGCTTAGTCTTTTATGATTTATTCTTCTAACCCTTTCCTTTACTGTTGTCTTGCTTAGCTAACCCAACTAAGATTGTAAGCATCTCTGTTTTTCTCATTCAGGTGACAAAATAGGTGAAACACTCCTCCCTTCCACCCTCACTTCATAAGAATCATCAGTTCTTCTTCTTGGACTCTATTTTGGTTTTGATCTTCTGATATGGACTACAAAGACACTTTCTTCTCACCATTCTTTCTCGTTTATATACTCTTCCAACTAGTGTAAGATATGAATCATTGTGTCCCTTTGTTTGGGCCATCACACCTCTTCATTTTAAATTAATAATAATATTTATTATTATTCAAACATTACTGTGAAGGCTTTTAATTTAGTGAGAGTATTTTTCATAAATCGATCATAGGTATGGATCAATTTCTTTTAACTCGATTCCATGTCTCTGCAAATATTGAAAAAATTGAATTATGTCGATGTTATCGGACAAATTGGTAACTGCGAATAGAAAATAATCTCCCTAACTTCTAGAGGAAGCTAGAACAAAACAAGACAAAATACAAACTTCACCTTAGACTTCCTTGTCATATAAACTAGTTTAGAGAGGTACAAGTGACATACCTTTTAAATGACGTTTGATCCTCACTAGTGTCATCCTTGTTTCTTCATGTTTGGGTTTTCAGGATGGTAAACCTGTTTAAGAAGAAAAAAAAAACAAAGAGAGAGAAATATAATGAAGATATATATATTCTGATGAATTCTATGTATAAGATCAAGTAATTATACAATAAATGCCAACACACCTTTATAAGGAAGAAATGTATTGCTGCATTATATTAAATGGAAAGTGGAGAATACAACCCATGCATTGATGTTGCAAGGTCCCTTTTAGTGGATCTTTTCTCCAACACACACACCTTTGCTCCAATGCCTTTGATGAATAATATCCAGAATATGACTTAGAGAGCTAAAGAAAAGCTATCTCAAGTATAATCTGTAGTAGATCTCTTCATGCATATGCAAGCCCTTGCAAACCTTAGCCTTTTCCATAAGAGATCCCTGTTTATATAGGGTGAAATAGGGATGGATGAGGATATTAGGATGATCCCACTAAATCATAGAAGTGAGTAAGATCCAAATTGATCAGAGGCCACTTCATCTTGTACAAGATTCCATTCTAGAACATTCATGAATTTTGACTTTTCCCTTACTTAAGCATCGTCGCACCCTATGCATAGGGAGCTTGCAATGAAGTCGCAGTCTAATTTTGGTGCAGAGTGCGACGATCAAGAATTGTCGCACCCCATCCATAGAGAAGGCTGAGACGATCTCTCTTTTTATATTTTTTAAGGGAGAAAAGGAAAACCACTTTCCTTTAATGTTTTCAGGGAACATGGAAGTGAGTTATGCACATGTCGTCAGTTGATCGTTGGGGTGACAAAAATAATGTGTAACATAATTCCCTCCAAAGTATGAAGTTGGAACCTGTAACAACTGAAATAATTTGTATAATGTATGTGTCAAAATAAAGGAGTGCATTGGTCAAGAACCTGCAAACAATCAAGCATCTACATAATAATATACCATCTTCTGAGGTAGTCATTCCCATACTCAGACTACACGTGAATCTAATTATAAGTTTTAAGTGATTCATGGCCATTAAATATACATTGTGGATCCATGTCATCATGATTCAACATAGCCACCAGAAATACAATGTGGATCTATGCGCTTAAAGAATTCAAATTTGGACATATCCATGAGACATACACAGTGGATCTATGTGTCAGTACAAAATTATTAATAATTTGTCGCAATATATCCATGTGATTATAGGTGTTGAAGTTGAACATGGTAGATACCACTTGATTATTGGTCATTAATGAAAACAATTAACAAGTGCGAGGGAAATCACCGTTGATGTCAATGACTCTTGTTATCACCTGCTAATTTGCATTATTTTTCCCCAAAGCATCTTGTCCTTGCGCTATCTTTCCACTCATATTTTAAGACTTTTTTACTAGCTCCGTCAAGCTCCCATCACCTAAATACTTCACTCAAATGATCATCCAAAACATTTATGTCACGCATGAGTCAAAAATTTGGCAAATATTCCAAACCTATACCTAGCCTTAATACTTATCTAAATCTCTTAGTTCCACCACTTCATTCATTTTTACCCTTATTTTCATATTCCCAATGAAAATAAAAAATATTCCTTTTATTAAGCACCCTTATCCTATCCACAAAGTCATGTGTTAAGACTCATATGCCCAAAGTCCTTAGAAAATAGAAAAAGGATTTTATTATTATTAATATAAATATTTTAATATTAAAATATTTATATTTATATTTGATCCAATATTTAATTTATGGCATCAATTTATAATTTACGTGAAATCATGGGCACGAATCTCAATTTATAATTTGGAAAAGTCAAAGGATGGATGGAGGGAACACATACATATCAGGCATAGAATTAATGCGGAGGTTAACGATGTGAAGGCGGGCTGGGGAAAATACCATGGTTTTGGTGATTGGACACATGTTTTTATGTGGTAAATATCGGGGGAAAAAGTGGGTAAACTCCAAACCACTTTTCTCCAGCCTGATATAATAAATGAAACCATTTATCCTATGGTTTATGTGAAACATATTTTCCAGGAGTGCATTTCAATAACAATTATGGAATTTCTAATAAATGAAATTCTTCCTCACGCGTGAAATTGTTTTATAGAGGTAAAATTAAAATTTTACAAAGATTAATGTTTATTTCCATGGAAAAGAATCAAATGGGAATATGCACGTGAGATGAATACTTGGATAATTTTTTATCCAAAGGTTTTACAGAAGTAAAATAAGAATATTAAAATTATTTACCAAAGATGGTAAACAAGACATGGTTTTCAAAAGCATGGGAAAGAAACCAATAAATGGTTTTCACAGTGAAACGATAAATTGGAAAAAACATAACACAATAAATGTTTTTCACAGTGAAATGGTAACAATAAATGTTTTTTATAGTGAAATGGTGAATTGGGCAAAACAAGACATGGTTTTAAAAACCACGGGCATGCATTAAATTATGGAAATTTAATTCTACAGGATAGAAAAATATTTGGGAATTATTTTTATTTCAAATATATTATTCCCAAATGTTTAATGAGAATATAGATAAATGAAATTATATTTGAAAGAGTATAAGTTAAATTTCAAAGAGAACGTGGCAGAGGAAGGAGTTGAAGCATCAGGGATCATGAAACGGTTTTCTAAAAACTATCATTTGTAATCAGTGTAGAAGTTGAAACGTTTCAGTTCAACTATTGTAATCGGTTTCTAACTAAAGGAACTCCAATTGTATAAATGGTGGAGGTTTTGAATGTATTAATGTGTTGGAAGAAGTGCAAGGGAACTTTTTGGTTGCTATGAACTCTATTGTAACTTTCTAAAGCTGAATTGAATATATATGCAGAAGATTTTGAAGTCTCTATGCAAAGCTTCTAATTGTGGTGATATGAGTTTTGTCTCCTCTCATCGTATGCATTTCCTGTGATTCTTTATTTCCATTTGCACTGTATTCTGTTTAAATTGGAGATTTAAAGGCCCATAATTCATCTTATGATGCTCTTGTCTTAAGAAATTTAAACTGTGTATATTTCTTCTTAACTAATTCATAATTCATTTCAGTAATGCTCTGATGCAATTATTTGTTTTCTCCTTCTTCCTACACTCTGCTTAAATTAAGTTTATAACTCAGATTCATTGCCTCATTTAGCCTTTATCCTCTGGAGATTTCTACCAGTTGGTCATTATTTTCGTTCACTTTCAGAATTTTGACTCCATATCCCTAAGTGTCCCTCCCCTTCCTTGCCAACAACTTTATAAAAAAACCCCAAAACAAACCAAATCTAGCTACTGATTGCCAAATAAATATCAAGTGACATGAGAGAGCCCTCTCTGAGTTGAGAAGGATAGTGCCTCATATCTAAAGCTATTTGAAATAGTTACCTCTGTCATTTTTCTATCAGCCAGACAAAATTTACAGAGTTCTAACATTCTGGCGTCGTTGTCGGGGACAAAATTGAAAAATTTTCCCTGGGAAAGAACGACATGGTTGAGTTCTAAGGTCTAAGAGTAGCAGACACTTAGGCACATATTGGTTGTATTCATGCTCTGGTGACTCCACACATCAAAAAATCAATTTAAAGGTGATTCCACTGGTAGAAGAATCCAAAAATTTAAATTTTCACTGGCGACTCCACTCTCAATGCAGAATCTAGCTTCCAAAACATCATTGATGACTCCATTGTCTGAAGATAAGTTCAATATATGCAAGGTATGCTCAATTGATTCTCTCTCATATTCYTGGCTTTCCAAATCATATTCCTCACATAAATTGGMAAAAATATTTGCCTAAATTYGAAGATGGGAAAGGAAATGATGCTTCCTTGCACTTGATTAGATTTCACATGCACATATGTAAGCTAGGGGTTGAATTTCATGAGAATTGTTTGATGAAAATGTCTATGGCTACTTTAGAGGGGAAAAAAATATTATGGTATGAAGGCTTAAAACCAGACAACTTGTACTCTCTTAATGATTTCCACATAACATTCTTTAAGCATTATGGAGAATCTAATCCTTCATTCTTGGTGTTTGAAGATTGTTGTGAATTTTGTGAACATTTCATTAAGTACCTTGAAAATGTTTTTGGTGATGAAGAGTGTATGAATGATGAAATCATARAATCCCTTTATRAATATTCATCCCAACAAMAAATARTAGCCCYYCCYGCTTGGCTGAAGATGAAGYTRATCARGRAAYTRTTGTTAAAATTCATTKTCCTTCTCCTAAACTTGATGAAGATATTCAACAAGACAAAGTGTTTCAAAGTTGTCTTTCTTCCCCTATGAATGATGTGGTTGTTCAAATTCTAAGTGGCCTAGAGATGGATGAGGATTCTGAAAMTGCAYCTATGGAGACTTCAAGWAGTGAACAAACAAATTACATAGAGTTTCAGGAAAGCAACAAAACAACGTATGCCATTTTTTCAGAAATACAGAAAGATAATGAAGAGGCAGTGGTTTTATTTGATTCATTTGAAAATCATGGTTTTGAAAATGAATCCATGGGAACTCTAGACTGTGAAATAGTGCATGTTGCTAGCTTTTCACATTTGCAATAAGATTATGTGCAGTAACTTATTTCCATTCATTCATTTGAAATTCAAAATGACAGTCCTAAAGAAAAATTCCAGAAGGTTAATAAAACCAAATCAGAATTGTTTGATCAACAAGAGGATATCCTTGATGCACATAATATGGCTGTCATATTTGAAAATGTTCAAGAATGTATGAAATTTTTTGTTGATATTCATAGAAGTGTAGACAAACCTATTGCTGCCATTTCATTTGAAAATGTTCTCAGAACAGAAGAAATAGAGAAAAACAATAAACACTTATGAAAGAGGCTTGTCTTTCTATTTTTGTTCATCAAGAAGAAATGAGTTTTCATGGTTTTCAAGATCATGTGGCCATCCTATTACAATCATCAGTGAAGGAGGAATTTGTTTCATTCATAAGATCAGATTTTGGATTCAATTTTTTCTTTCAGCTGCCATCTTTTATATTTGTCTACCATCTTAAGAAAAATGTGAGCAGAGGAGAATCGTGAAGCCAATTGCTTGATTGGTTGCATTGGCACTTTAGCATCGCTTGATTGAGTATTCATCTCAACATTTTTAGGGTAGGTAGGAGTGTGTGAATAATCTTGTTGGTCAAGCATTTTTCAATTTGGATTTTCAGTATTGTGCACAGTCATATTTTAGCGGTGTATTCAGTGTTCAGTATCCAGTTGAGAGCAGTGTGTAGAGTTTGGTTTTCAGCAGACACTAGCTACAGGTTGGAGCTGGGTACACACACATGTTTTGGGAGAATCCCAATGGATTAGGCACTGGGTCTAGGAGTTCTTTACTACCTCACAGGGACGATAACATCCCTAGTTGGAGCCTATGTTATCACTTGCTAATTTGCATTACTTTTTCCCAAAGCATCTTGTCCTTGCGCTATCTTTCCACTCAGATTTTAAAACTTTTTCACCAACTTTGTCAAGCTCCAATCACCTAAATCCTTCACTCAACTGATCATTTAAAATAGTCATGTCCTCCATGAGTCAAAAATTTGGCATATATTCCAAACCTATAACTAACCTTAATGATTATCTAAATCCCTTAGTTCCATCACTTCATTCATTTTTACCCTTATTTTCATATTCCCGTTGAAAATAAAAAATATTCCTTTTATTAAGCACCCTTATCCTATCCACAAAGTCATGTGTTAAGCCTCATATTCCCAAAGTCCTTAGAAAATAGAAAAATGAGTTTATTATTATTAATATAAATATTTTAATATTAAAATATTTATATTAATATTTGATCCAATATTTAATTTATGGCATCATGTCAAATCATGGGCACAAATCTCAATTTATAACGTGGAAAAGTCAAAGGATGAATGGAGGGCGCACATTTGTATCGGGCATAGAATTAATGCAGAGGTTAACGATGTGAAGGCAGGCTGGGGAAAATACCATGGTTTTGGTGATTGGACATGTGTTTTTACGTGGTGAATATCGGGGGAAAAAGTGGGTAAAATCCAAACCACTTTTCTCCAACCCGATACAATAAATGCAACCATTTATCCTATGGTTTATGTGTGGCATATTTTCTAGGAGTGCATTTCAATAACAATTATGGAATTTCTAATAAATGAAATTCTTCCTCACGGTGAAATTGTTTTCCAGAGGTAAAATTAAAATTTTGCAAAGATTAATGTTTATTTCCATGGAAAAGAATCAAATGGGAATATGCATGTGAGATGAAGACTTGGATAATTTTTTATCCAAAGGTCTTACAAAAGTAAAATAAGAAAATTAAAAGTATTTACCAAAGATGGTAAACAAGACATGGTTTTCAAAACCATGGGAAAAAAACCAGTAAATGGTTTTCACAGTGAAACGATAAATTGGAAAAACAAAAACACAATAAATGTTTTTCACAGTGAAATAGTAAATGTTTTTTACAATGAAATGGTGAATTAGGCAAAACAAGACATGGTTTTAAAAACCACGGGCATGAATTAAATTATGGAAATTTAATTCTACAGGATAGAAAAATATTTGGGAATTATTTTTATTTCAAATATATTATTCCCAAATGTTTAATGAGAATATGGATAAATGAAATTATATTTGAAAGAGTATAAGTGACATTTCAAAGAGAACGTGGCAGAGGAAGGAGCTGAAGTGTCAGGGATCATGAAACTTCTTTCTGAAAACTATCATGTGTAATCATTGTAGAAGCTGAAACGTTTCAGTTCAACTATTGTAATTAGTTTCTAACTAAAGGAACTTGAATTGTATAAATGGTAGAGGTTTTGAATGTATTAATGTGTTGGCAGAAGTGCAAGGGCACCTTTTTGGTTGCTGTGAACTCTATTGTAACTTTCTAAAGCTGAATTGAATATACATGCAGAAGCTTTTGAAGTCTCTATGAAAATATTCTAATGGTGGTGATATGAGTTTTGTTTCCTCTCATCGTATGTATTTCCTATGATTCTTTATTTCCATTTGCACTATCTTCTGTTTAAATTGGAGAGTTAAAGGACCATAATTCATCTTATGATGCTCTTGGATTAAGAAATTTAAACTGTGTATATTTCTTCTTAACTAATTCATAATTCATTTTAGCAATGCTCTGATGCAGTTATTTGTTTTCTCCTTCTTCCTACACTCTGCTTAAATTTAGTTTATAACTTAGATTCATTTGCCTCATTTAGCCTTTATCCTCTGGAGAGTTCTACTAACTGGTCATTTTTTTCATTCAATTTAATAATTTTGATTCCATAGCCCTAAGTGTCCCTCCCCTTCCTCACCAAAAAATTTATAAAACCCCCCCAAAACAAACCAAATATAGCCACCAATTTCCAAATAAATACCAAGTGACACAAAAGAGCCCTCTCTGAGTTGAGAAGGCTAGTGCCTGAGCTCTAAAGTTGGTTGAAATGGTTACCTCTGTCATTTTTCTATCAACCAGACAAAATTTACAAAGTGCTAACAACTCCCAAGGTACTCTAGTACAATCCAACGAATGTGAATGAATGAGTTGAAGTCGAACACTCAATGGAATCTTCCAATCAGGGGTCAATGATGTGAACCCACTGTTGAAAGTGAAGAATCCTTCCAGTGAGGGATGTAGGCTCCAAGGTACTAAATGATTTCTAAGTCATGTTCCCAGATAATGAGTTGAAGTCAACATGAAAAGAATCATCATGGGAGGGCCTTAATGTATCCCCCATCAATGACACGAAATATGTAACATATTTGAAGTAGATCAGAGTATGAAGTGATTTGGGACTAACTCAGGGAAGGCCCACATGGTAGAAAATTTATAACTGTAGATGGATGACTTGATAGAAGGATTGTTTAGGTTGGACTTCTCTTGAACATATGAATGACACGACAATTGTCTTGGAATCATTGACTAAAGGAAGACCCAACATATGAAATTGTGGATGGCCAAACGAGAGACAAATGGATTTCCCAACCTAGATATAGTGATGAAGGGGGGTGTCATTTTCAAGAGCGACTATTACTACCACTAACACAAATACAGAGACACATTTCTTTCCCAATTTCCCCCCACCTTTTCTAGGGAGTACCTCTTTATTTTTACACAAGATTGAGGAGGATAACATATGATTGTAATGTAAGTTCATCCTTCGAACGAGTCCCTCATAGTATGTTTAACGAACCCTAAGAAGGAGTGGTTCGGATGCATATGGGTATTTCGATGTTTGTTTTACGAGTCCAAAGAAAGAAAACTCAGGGGGTTTTCATGTTTAGAGAGTCTGAAAAACACTTAAAGAGAACTCCATAATTTTCTTTTTCATAAGTTAGTCTGGTGAGACCAAAAAAGAGATAATCTACCGCTCATTAGACGTTTTCTTCAAATACTTTTGCGAGCATGAAAAGAACAAGGTCGCTCGACTATCCTTTCATGTTTAGGGAGCTTGAAAAGAGCTTAAAGGATACTCCATAGGTTTCATGTTTCGTATTACCAATGCGAGTTCGAAAAAATAACAAAATATTACTCGATTGCATTCTCATCGTTTCACGAGCGTGAGAAAGAATCAAGACTGTGCTTAGAGTTTTTCCTAAAAAACCTTAAAAGCATATGTACATAAGAAAACCACACAAAAATAATAAAAAATGGTGGACCCCTCTCAAAAGTATTGTCCTTAGATGTTTCAATCTGTAATATAAAACACTTTGCAAAGTTGGTTAGACTTTAGGGCATAGGTAAAATATAAAAAATAATTTAATTTTGCAATAAAATATGGTAAAAAGAAATAAAATGGGTCAAAACAACCCATTAACCACTTCATTTTGAAATTTCACCCAAATAGTGCCCAAAACCCTTTTTTTCACCCAAATTTCAAGCGTTGATTTCATAGCGCTTAGTGGACCATCTCGCAAACCGATTCCATAAAAAAGGTAGTTGCTTCCTCATCATTGCATGGTTTGAATTTTGTTTTTATTGTTTAAATTTTGATTTTAGGTCGATTTTTTTGGGGCTACCTGCGTGTTGAGATCGTCACAGGCTGATAGTATCGTGAACTACAATGATTTGACATCATTGTAGGGGATCCAAAGACAAGGTGCGATGACTTCGCTCTGTGTAAAAGCAAAGCCCTGCGAAGACCACAATCCAATTTTTGAAAAGATGAAATGAGTTATGAAAACTTCCAAAAAATGAATTTTTATGATTCTAATCCTCTTTTGATGTTACTTGGCAGGTTTTCCTCAATCAAAATGATCAAGTGGAGAGAATGGTTGCATGATAAAGAATACTATTTTTCCGGGAATTACCCAGGCATAGTTATGGCACTCCGCGAGTGTGGTTTACTCAAGTTCTTTATCTAGGGCATGAGAGCCCAATTGAGATTGCTAGAGTATGTGGTTCACATGTGGGATGTAAATGAACTATCCTTTCACATGGGTGTGGATACACTCACTTTTTATATAGATGAAATTTACTTTCTGATGGGGTTGTCTCACAGAGGCTCTCTGGTATCACTCACATGAAGCAGGGGTGGGGGAGAATCCATGGATTACTATGTTTCACACCATTGCATTCTATGTACAGAAAAACATAGTGGCAAGGTTTCCAATAGAGATGTTCCATATCTACCATTGTGAAACATCCTTTATACCATTACCCGGATGGTAGGGAGTGTGGCTCACCACATGGCTTTGCAAAGACACTTTCAATATGCCATAGAGTGCATGGAGCCCATGGTCTTTAACTGGTGCGAGGGTGTCTTGAAGAGCATGAAAAAGCAACTGAAAAAGTGTCGTAATGGTTGGTTGAAAAAATTTGGTTACAAATCCATTTTGTTTTCCTTCTTCTTGGAGAGGGTCCCTGTCTTACGTCTACAGGTGGAGTGGGGCATACATGCTCCACAAGATCCACGGATATAAATATGGGTGGACTTGATCGCTCGTCACGGTGGCGTGCCTATCATCAAGTATGACATTTTTTTCTTCCAATTGTTGAGTGTTGGCCCTTGACCAAGTTTCGAGGATCCTTGGTCATGTTTGACCTATTTTTGGGACTTTGACAAGCTAACGAAGGTGGAGCACAAGACGAAGTGGAGATCGCAAGATCTTAGCACCTTTTTAGGGATTTTTGGAATTAGGAATTATGTAATGGGTATGGGGATGTTGGCCCATGGGTTTACACATTCTTAGGCCCCTTTTTGTAATATATAAATAGATGCTAGGCGATGTAAGAAGGAGACAGTAAGTGACTAGTCAGTTGTAAAGTGTGCTAAGTGAAAGTAATGGTTGTAGTGCTTTGTGCATGTTGTCTGAGACTTGCAAGGTTGAGTGAAAGTGACTATAAAAGGATGTGTAAGGCTCTGTTCCTAGATCTACTTGGGGAAGGATGGTCTAGCGGAGTGCACAGATCTCCTGTCCTATGTGGAGTAGGGTTTTTGTGGCTCTGTGCATGTAACTGATTGACATAAGATAATAGAAGAGAAGAAGAGTTAGTGGATGTATCCCCAGGCCGGGGGTGAACCATGTATATCCTGTGTTGTGAATGCTTTGTGCTTTATGGTTTCTCTCTTATATATCTTCTTGAATGCTTAGTGTGTTGTTAGATGATAGATGAATCTAATATGGTAGCTTAGTGTTAAATACTTTGAATGAAATCTATATATGACCTATGTGAATGTGCTTAGTTCTTGAATCTTCTAGATCTGATATGTTTCGTTATGATAAGTGCTACTAGATGCTAGATCTGGTTGAGTACTGCGATGCTCTGTAAGTAGGGTTTTATCTGCGAAGTAGATATTGGTTAAATAATGATGAACTATATTGCTAAGTGCTTTGTTAAGGTGTTACAATCACAGATCCATGTTCCAACTAAGGTTGCAGACAGTAGAGTCCTACATGTTGGTTTTGGAGCCTGATTATCTTCCTAATTCAGAGGTCCTTGCTTTTAGCCATGTTAATACCCCATGAAGTATTTACACCCCAGAAGTATGTACACTCTTCCACGCAGGGGAGTGCAGAGGGGGGTTACCCCTTCTGCGAGGTTCGGGGGGGCTATCCCCCCGGCTGGGGGGTCTGGGGGAAAGCGGACCCCCAGCGGGGGTTCGGGGGCGAAGCCCCCAAAGCAAAAATTGCCTTATAAAAGTATATTGTAATTTCATTGTAAATCTGGACCGTTGATTATAAGGTCGCAGATCTAACGGTAGAGATTATGTTAGGGTTTTTTTCCCTAGAAGGCAACCCTCTTTTATGAGGGAAATGTATT
>ML838259.1:0-14139 GCA_009831015.1 Picea engelmannii | reverse complement strand
AAAGCTTTATGCTCAGTTAAAGGTAAAAGTGAATTTTTTTTATTAAAGAGGTAAGATATGTAAGCTTTGTGCTTTGTTAGAAGTGAGATAAGTGGAAATTTTTGTTTCTAAAGTATGGATCTAGGTATGTTTGATAAATTTTGTCCTAGATTGAAAAGTAGGGCACAATTATATGAAAGAAGGTTTGATTTGAGTAGATCTGATAGAAATAGTGAAAGATATGTTATTCCTATCCATAGAAAGGATGTTTGGACTAAGAAATGGATGTAGGATCCTAGAAACAATTTTTTGCAGGTTAGCTACCATGATCCTAGTGCATAGTTAAGGAAAGGCCAGGAATCATTTAAGAGGAAGAGAGGATTAACTCTTTGTTACAATTGCATAAGATCGAGACATCTTGCTAAGGAATTCCCTGGTAAAAGACCTAGTTTTCTTTGTTGTAAAGTTGTGGATCATGAAGTTTTAGATTGCCCTAGAATGATTTCTAAGGTTGAAAGAATGAATATGAGACAAGAAAACCCTAAGAAAGATCAAGAAACTGAGACCAAGACAAAACCCCAGAAAAAATTAGAGGATGTATTGCTACAAATAAAAGAAACCTTGAATGATCACCGAAACATCATCTTATCAAAGATCTTCAAAGAAAAAGAATACATAGAAGCTAGAATAGGAGACTTCAACATTGACTTTATTCTGGATGAAGAAACATAGGTGAATGTCATGACAGAAAGAACTTGGGAAATGTTAGGAAATCCTTCTATGATTCCTTCATCGGGAGGAATAGGATTATTTAGAGGAAAACTGATAACCCTATGTGGAAGACTCACCCAGGTATCTATGAGTGCTCATGGAGCTTCGACAGAGTAATAATTTAAGGTTATTAAATTTATTGAGAACAAAACCCCATTTGCTAGATTACTATGAAAACCTTGGATTGAAAAGGATCAAGCTAGACTAAAAGAAGAAGAAGTATTAGAGTAGAAGAAGCAAGAATTAAAAGATTGCATGACTAGGAGGATAACACACTTGATCAAAGAACATGAGAATAGATCGAAGCTATTCAGAACCAGAAACTTGGATATCAAATTTGGAAGAACACAAGAAGACTCATAGACAAGTAGAGAACCTACCCCGGAGAGAAAATAAGTATTTTCCTTGAATCCTATGAAAGAATATCAACAACGCAGAGTTACTATGCCAAAAGAAGACAAGAATCAAAACGAAAAGAGGAATATCGAGATATAGATCACCGAAAAAAAGGCTAGAAAACTAAGTAAGAAGAGATCAAATATTGAAAAGTTACAGAAGGTTCCAGAGGGAACTTCGTAGAAGGAAAATTTGAAAATTGGAACTTCGCTAGGATAGTAGAACAACACCACATGGCACTTCTCCATGGAGAAGAAATATAGCCATTGGAAATAGTATAACCATTATCCCAACACTCCAAACGGTTAAAATGACATTTATGGTCAGAAATATCACCACCAGACTGTTGGGACCACACCGTAACCGACATAACTACATTAATGAAGACTTCTCACCCATTGGAGAGATCTGTTACCTAGTTGTCTACTTATTCTATTGAGCATTGCACCGAGAACACTTTTTCCAATCGTGATTATCTGAGCCCATATATTAGTTTATTTCACACAGTGATCATCGAGCTATCGCCATTCATCCTGTTGCATTGAGTAGTTTCTCTTTAAACCCAAGACATTCAACCAAGAGTGTGTATGTCCGAAGAACTTCACCCAGTCGAAGAGTCTATGAAGGAAGTACTCATCGACCTCATGAATGAAAGAGTAATGTCTGAAAGGGTAATGTCTGTGGGTGTACAAGAATCATCAATGAGAGGAGTGCAAGCCTCTTCGTTGACCACTCATAGATCTGGACCATCCCGAGTCACAGCAGAAAAGAGAACCAAGCACAGAGATGACCTAGAAAATGTGAAGCTAATACCGACCATCTTACCCAACTATGTCCTGCATCTAGCTGTCGCGGTGAGTTGTGATAGTGTGCTTAGATAATTTTATTACACCTTGGTTACTGCATACCTCCCGAAGGGGATACGTGCAGTTAGAGCACAACATGATAAGATTGCAACGCTGAAGTTTAGCGACTTCAACCTAGGAGACTGTAAGAACCATAATATGCTCACCCCTTATAAATACTTTTCAAGGATGAAGGGGAAGAACTCTAAAATAATCCCCCATCTGTGGATGATGAGCCTCACGCAGTCCACCCTATTAAATGTAATGAATATCCCACACTTTGGAAGGCACCAGGAGGTTAATGCCTATGTTAAGCTCCTTCTCTCATGTTACCATGGTGGCTACTTATGGCTAGATCGTCGTATCATATTCTATCTGACGCTGATCCATAGGATCACCAGATTGAGTATGAAAGGACCCAACCCACAAGAATTCTATACAGGGAAGGCCACAGATCGTGCATTAGCACAGAAGATCAAGGATACCTACGGTGATGTTGAGAAGGGGACACGAGGCTACAAGTTAGCTTCCATCCAGAATGATGTAGTGTGCCTAGCATGCCAATTAATCACATGAAATATGGTGAGGAAGAATAGACCTACGCAGGTCACAGGATTTGTCGTTGACCTCACTGGGAAATGCGTGGAAGGCTTACAGATGAATTGGGAAAAGTACCTAGTTAACTAGCTGGAATTAGACTGGTGCAAAGCACATGATCAGGGTGATGAGTTCCACTTTAGCTGGCTCCTGATCCTCATTGCGTTTACTGCTTTGGAAATGCTGAAAGGTGTGAACTTCCTAGACATCGAGCCGTTCAATCCGCTTGCTGCGAAGTTCACCACACTATGGTACTCGAGTGATATGGGAAAACAGTGGTAGCCGAACGTGGTATTTCATACATATTATCTCCAAGTGAAGAGGGCTATCGAAGTTGAACCTCACATGACACCAAACACCCTACAGTGGTTCAGGCCCCTTATGAAGTTCTACGTAGATCGACACTTCATCTATATCATTGTGCGAGCAGATGAGCACAAATAGGAGCTACAGTCGTACTACAAGATCATAGAGGAGGACCTCAAGGAGATAACTAAGGACTGGTCAGTAGACCTCCTTCCCCTTGTTGACCCTGCAAAGATGTATGATCCCAAACTTGACAGCTCAGAGGCTACTCACAAAGAACATGACACATCGGGAACTAGCATAAGGAAGAATACTTAAGAAGTCCAAGACTTGAGAAATGCATCAGAAGAGACTGCTTCAGTATCACTTGGCCGAGGGGGTGATGAAAAATTATAATAGACAAATGAAAAACAAGACCAACAGAAGTAAGGCAAAGTAACGCCGTCCAGGGATCCTGCTGATGCTTCTGATCCCTTGAAGAAAAGGAAGGTTTCTCCCAAGAAACCCACTTCCGGGAAGAATTCTAGAGCCACCATGACTAAGATGTAGATTGTGCTCACTATCGATGACTTTAACTTCATCATCATAGCTGTGAATGATGCCTCGTAGGAAATCTTACAAAAACATGAAGCCAAGCAGGAGGAGATGTATGGAAGAGTCGAGGTTGAACTTAGAGGGGTACATCAAGCCCTTCATTCCAGTCACGCAGTGTCCACTATGCCCCTGTCGTCAGAAGAACTAGAGTTGGGAGATGATCCAAACCAACTCTGTAGACTAGATGATGCGATCGAATATCACCTTTGTCAAGCATAGGAAGAAACAGAACAAGACACACATGCCTTGAAACAAGTGAAATAAGTAGTTGTAGAAAAAAATTTAGTTGCGGAGCAGAAGAAGGTTGCTCTGCAGACAAAGTTTGAAGAGGATAAAGTACAGATCCAACAAGAAAAATAATAGTTTCTCGCATAACAACTCAAAGTGAAAGAAGCAGTCAAAAGAGCACTTCACTCTGTGAAAGTCTTGGAGAAGAAGGAGGAAGAACTAGTAGAGCATCAAGTGGAATATCTCGCAGAAGCTATCCAACAACTACAACAAACAATAGTAGACTTAGAACTTTGCATAGTTCCCAACACCCCGCAGGATGTGAGGGATCAAAGAGAAGTAACTGCCCAAAGCGCAATTGAAAGAATCAAGGCTCTTGCCATGGAATGTAAACAACTGAGTGATCACAGTGCCTAGAATTATGAGCGACTCATTGAGAATACTGAACTAAAGGCACTGGAGTCACAACTCCGGGAGGAGAAGCAACGAGAAGAAATAGTACAGGAGTAGTTGAAGCCTCTATAAGTAGTCAAGAGGATGAAGTGATCCCAAGAGCAGTGCACTGCTCAACAACAGGTCCACACCATTTAGAGAAAGGTCATCAAAATGAATCAGAGGCTCCAACCTATACAGGATGAGTCTTTCTAACTGTTCACAGATATTGAAGGCTGAGGAGAAGAACTGGAGCAACTCGTCACTGCAGACGAAAAATGCTTAGAGGGACCTGTCAATAAATAATTAATTCAAGCGTTCACTGAATAGGAGGTCGTGGCACAACAATAGGTAAAAGCATCTCTAGCCAAGCTCGAGGATTTTGAAATAGAGCTACCCAGATCAGAGTGACTTGGGATGAGTCACAGTTGAGTGTTGGGGGCCTGTTGGCCCTTGACCAAGTTTTGAGGATCCTTGGTCATGTTTGACATATTTTTTGGACTTCGACAGACTGTCAAAGGCAGAGCGCAAAATGAAGCGGAGATCATGGGATCTTGGCCCCTTTTTAGGGATTTTTTGGATTTGGGATTATGTAACAAGTATGGGGATGTCGGCCCATGGGTTTACCCATGCTTAGGCCCCTTTTTGTAATATATAAATAGATTCTAGGTGGTGTAAGAAGGAGACAGTAAGTGCCTAGTCAGTTGTAAAGTGTGCTAAGTGAAAGTAATGGTTGTAGTGATTTTTGCATGCTCTATGAGACTTGCAAGGCTGAGTGTAAGTGACTATAAAAGGTTGTGTAAAGCTCTGTGCCTAGATCTACTTGGGGAAGGATGGTCTAGCAGAGTGCATAGATCTCCTGTCCTATGCAGAGTAGGGTTTTTGTGGCTTTGTGCATGTAACTGGTTGAAAAACGATAATAGAAGAGAATAAGAGTTGGTGGATGTAGCCCTGGGCTAGGGGTGAACCATGTATATCCTATGTTGTGAATGCTTTGTGATTTATGGTTGCTCTCTTGTTTATCTTCTTGAATTCTTAGTGTGTTGTTAGATGATAGATGAATCTAATAAGGTATCTTAGTGTTGAATACTGTGAATGAATGCTATATATGACCTATTTGAATGTTCTTAGTGATTGAATCTTCTAGATATGATCTATTTTGTTATGCTAAGTGCTACTAGATGCTAGATCTGGTTGAGTATTGTGATGCTCTATAAGTAGGGTTTTATCTGCGAAGTAGATATTGGTTAAATATTGATGAACTATATTGCTAAGTGCTTTGTTAAGGTGTTACAATCATATATCGATGTCCCAGCTAAGGTTGCAGACGCTGGAGTCCTGCAACCACCCCTGCCTCTACCTCGGGTGAGACTTCATCTGCTTCATAGGTGTTGCTAAAAGGGATGGTAGTTAGGGTTTTGTTGGTGCGCTCTTGAGCATTGAACCTTGGGTATGCCCCTGTGCCAACACTGAGAAATCAACTAATCATGGTGGAGGACTATGCTTACGCTGGGATGGAATTCCATGGGGATCCTGACTTATTTCTTCTTGAGGGATCTACGTGGGGAGACATAGGTAAGAAGGAAATTTTAATTTATATGATGGTTTTGACATTTTAATTATATAAAATGTTTTTTTCATTTATCCAAGACTAATCAAGTGCTCCTAATAATGCATATGTGGCTCCCTATCATCCTCTAAGATCTTCTCCCATTCATAGGTGAGGAGAGAGAGGTGTCATGGAAGGAGTGGTTGTTGCAGATCTAGAGGTGATTGAGCAGAACCTAGAGGGGTTAACTGTGAACATCCCTGATGCCACGGTGGATGTACTTCCTAGGCACTATCAACTCCATACAGTTGGTGTATCTATTGGTTGACTACTCCATAGAGTGGCATGGCCAGTTGTTTGTTACAATGAGAAGCATCCTTGATTATTTTGTACATGAAGCCATGAGCTTCACCATTTTTATATTTTGGTCCTTGGACAAACACTTTTTGTAAATTTTTGTCGTATTAATATAAAGTTCCTACCGAATTACTTGTATTTTTAAAATATGTGATTGGGTTTATAAATGTCTCAAATGTCTTTCTAACACATAATTATCCAATGCATCTGTCAATGTGTTTATACATATAGGAATATGTTGATACTCAATATAATAAAAATGTCTTTCCAAGAGGTGAATTTGTAAGTATTACCTGTAACAAAGTAGGACATCGGATGGAACACATGTTACTCAACTGTAGCACTACTAAGTGTGAATCAAGTTGTACAATAAGATGATGGATTCCAAATGAAATGGCATAAGTTAACAACTTGATAACTGCATTGTATTTCACGATATTATTAGGTGCATGACCAAGGAAAACACCATGTAGACTGATCAACTCATCTATAGGTCCATAGATTTTCCATGCAACAGACACTAGGTTTTGAGTACTATGACTAGCAACTTCAACAAAGCTGATATAGGGTAGAGAAGACACAAACATCTAGAAACCAATCACAATGCAAGGTAAGCAGCTAAAAGGCAGAACAAAAATGAAAAAATCACACTAGAGTATGATACACTAAAAATACATACCACTCATGCAAAAATAGTTTAAGCATAGTACTTCTTCAAGTAAATCCCATTTTTGGGTTCACTCAAGGGAATTCCATCATAATATACCAGCTCATAAGCCCCTTTCTCCAACACTCATTTCACAATATAAGGGCCATGCTACATGGGATCTAATTTACCAGCCCCTAATAAGTTACGATCATGTTCGTAAAGGAGAACCAAATCACCCTCAGAAAAAACATGTGGTTTGACATGTTTGTCATATTGAGATTTGACATGCTTCTTTTGAGTTTCAATGACTAAGGAAACATCATGGGGATTCTCATCTAATTGCATCAAATACAAGAGATTTTCCTCTTCAGTTGATGTGTTAGGGAGAAGTTCGACAACTAGTTTCAAAGATGGGATTTCACATTCAATCGGAAGAATTCATTCGATACCATATACTAATTGGAAAGGTGTGAAACTTGTGGTAGATTTAACGGATGTCTAATAGGCCCATAATTCTGAGAAGAGCATTGTGTGCCAACTTGACTTGTGAATTCCTACCATCCGTCAAAACATAGTAGTGAGAACGTTGTTGATTGCTTCAACCTGACCATCAGCCTATGGATAGTAAGGGGTTGAGCTTTCATGTCGATGACCCAACTTATATGTATGTTCATACATCATGAAATTGCGAAAATGACTACCATGGTCAGTGACGATGGCTTGAGGGACACCAAATATAGTAACTATATGATTGTATATGAACAACATTGTAGTTTTCTCGGTATTATCAAATGTAGGCATAATCTCAGCCCAGTTAGTGAAATAATCTACAGATGTGATGATGTATCCATGCCCCCTGGTCGAGTGAGGGTTACATGTCATGAAGTCAATGCCCCATTTAGCGAATGGACCAATAGAAACTACAGGGTGAAGAGGAGTAGGATGAGATCGGATCTTATTGTTGTATGTTTGACAAGCGTGGCATTTCTGGACGACAGTAATGCAATCCTTAAACAATGAAGGCCAGAAGTAGCCAACTTTTAAGATCTTTTGGGCAGTGGCATACCCAGACATATGTCCGCCACATGCTCTGGAATGAAAATCATTCAAAGATTTCTCAACTTCATCATAGGTGAGACATTGTCAAAATATGGAATCAATACCACGATGGTAAAGGGTATCACCAAGGATAATGTATTGACAGGCTTGATACCGAATAAGACGATGATATACACTAGAAAGATCAGACTGGAAAGTTTGGGTTTGGAGATAAATGGTAGTGTCTCCATACCATATGTCGTGAGAACTAATAAAAAAGAGAGACTCATCAGGAAAGGAATCTTCTGCCATAGTTTTTGTCTCAGTAGAGGGAAGGTCACATATCAACTCCTCAAAAACCAAAGACTTCTTTGACTTGGCTCGCTCAAACTCTAAATCAAACTCTTGGAGAATAACTATCCATTTGGAGTATTTCGCCCCCAACAATTGTCAAGTAAGGATGTGTTGCATGGGGTTTCAATTGGAAATGACTATGGTTTTGCACAATAAGATGTAGTGACAAAAACATTGAACACCTTGAACATCTTCCAAGGCCAGTTTCTCCACATGAAAACATTTGGTTTCGTTGGTCATGAGACTCCTACTCAAATAGTAGATAACATGTTCATCATGCGAATCATCCTTTTGGACTAGAACCATAGCGATGGTAGAGTATGAAGAAACTAAGTAAAAGAAATAATCTCGATTATAATCAGGTGGAAATAATAGTGGTGTACGGGTCAAGGTGAGTTTCAAATATTCAAAGGCTTTGTTGGTAGTGTCATCCCATACAAAATCGTAATCCTTTTTAAGAAGTTGAGTAAAACCTTTCGTTAATTCAACATAATTGGGGATGAATCGACGTAAAAGGTTTTCCTTCCCTTGCAAACTTTGGAGATGGCATAGTGTAGAATGAGGAGGCAAATTGAGGATAGATTCACCCTTCAGAGGATCCATCTTAATCTCATGTGTAGACACGATAAAACCAAGAATTTGTTTGGAATCCACACAAAAAATGCATTTATGTGGATTCAATCCTATTCGATAATAACAACAACGTAGGAAAATGGCCCGTAAATGTGTCGGTTGATCTTGACAATGCATAGAGTGCACCGATAAATCGTTTGGGTAAGGTTGTACAATGTGCTTAATGTCATGAAAAGCTTAAGACATAGCGCGTTGAAAAGTTGCACCAACATTTTTGAGACCAAAAGGTAGTTTCCAGTATGTGAAGGTTCCCCAAGGGAAAATAAAAGAAGTCTTATGTTGATCCGCAGGTAAAATATTGATTTGATTATCGCTGGAGAAACTGTCCATCAAGGACAACATTTCACTCCCGGCACAGTCGTCAACAATCTGGTCAATGAAAGGGGTTGGATAATTGTCTTTGGGACAAGATTTGTTGATATCCGTATAATATACACAAGCATAGATTGTGCCTTTTTTCTTCATAACTGGAACAAGATTGGATGCTCAATCGGTCAAAGCCACAGGATAGACAAAAACAACTTTAAGAATTTTTTCAAATTTGAGTTTAATAGTAGTGGATTTGCATGGATGCACTAGGCGAAGTCTCTATCGAATGGTTTTAGCATCTGGGTAAGTCTTAATCTCATGCACAATAATATCTGGATCAATGTCAGGCATCTCTTTGTAACTCCAGGAAAAAACATCATGAAATTCTTGGAAAATATCTTTTTAAATTCATACCTCATCGACATAACATGAGGCATCGATATGAACATTTTCCACGACTATGGGTTTAATCAAAATATCAAGAGAAATGGTGGGTGAAATGTTACCCAAGTTCCCTTCATACAAAACATCGTGTGTTTCTTCAGGAATAGAGGAAATAGTAACAACAATAGACGGATTCGAAATCCATTGATAACTCTCTATGGTCTCAGGTTCTAGGAAGAGAATAGAACGATGATTCCCACCATCCCATGGGGTATCTTCCATAGACATGATTTTCATGGTCGTATCATCAGTGTGAAAAACTAAATGAAATAGATCCAGAGACGTGTCTAAGAGAGAATGAGGAGAAGGATTTGTCGATTGAATAGCTTGATAAGACAATTCTACCGAACTCAAAGGCATTCAGTCGCCATAATGAAGACAATTGTCAAAGTTAGGTACTATCCAAGGGTCATAAGACTCAGGGGTTTCACCCAAAGTGGTTGATATCATGTTAATCGAAGTGACAAAATGAGAAGGAATATCAGGTGGTGGAATGGGAAATGTACCCATTAACGATGAATCTTTTAGAAGACCCACACCAACATTCTCATAACTGGGAGGTGTTTTCACAATGAAAGGTACGTTACTAGTACATGAATCAGAATTAAAGAAGGAAAGTTGATCGACACTAACAACTTTTCCTTGGTGTGGGAAACGTAGCACACAGAAAAGAGTAGAAACAACTGCACGCATGGAATCAATCCAACTATGGCCAAGTAGAAGGTAATAATCTAGAGGTGCATCAAAGACCTCAAACTCAACAGTAACCGCTTTTCCTTCTAACATAATAGACAAAGAACAAATAACTTTGTCTGCAGTTGGGTTTACGTAATCCGCATCATGCACAGTCATTTTGTACAACTGGCTAATTTCCTCTAAGTCTAAGCGAGTAGGTTCTACAAACCTTTCCCCTTCGGATGGGTCTAATGGCGTGATGACCCTGTATTCCTCGGACTCAAATGTCATTTTCCTCGTCTTGAGATTGATTATGGCCTGGTTTTCAAATTCCCAATCCAAACCAAGAAACGCTGGATATGGTATTGTTCCATCCACTATTTCAATGACTTCAAAGTATGTTTTAGTGCGCACTCCATCTAGGTCTACTGTCGCTGCTTTCAGTCTATCGATTGGTTGAAATTTGTGTTGGTTTGCTAGTTTCAGTTGAACATGTGAATATCCTAATGTGGGCTCTCCCGTACATTGCCATGTCTTCTTTGGTAATGCATTAACTTTAGATCCTAGATCCAGTATGATGTCTCCCATATTGAAGTCTCCAATGTTTGCATTCAGTCTGAACTCCCTACTTGTTCTTCTCCTTGTATGTAGGTGATTGACTATATTTTGTTCTAGTTTTCCTTTTGTCTCCATACTACATATTTCTAATATGTTTTGTAGTATTTTCACAGATGATGGATCATTTAATAATTTGACACATGATTGCAAGAAGCCTTTGATTGTACTTAATTTTCCCATGGGTTGCATTTCTTTGGTATGATACAATACTGGAGGAATCTCGTATTCTGGTGATTCCTTTCTTTTCTATGTATTTGAAATCAACACCTTGTATTCCTTCTAAAATTCTTGTCTTTCTTGCTTAAATATCTCCTTCTCCTTTTGCGTGTCGAAATGCTTCCTTGGTTTGATGTTCTTCTTCACCCACTGATTTTGTGTTGGCTCTTGTCGGACTGCATCATTTCCTATTTTGTCTCCTCCACGAGTAACGATGTTGATGTTTTGTCCTTCGTCCCTCACTTCAGTTGAAATCCACTGAACATTCTGGTTGTTTTGATTCCTTTTTTCCTGAATCTTTACTAGTAGTGTCGTACATTCCTCTCTATCATGGTCCGATGCATGACAATACATACAACTTGCTGGTGGAAGTGGAAATTCTTCTGCATAATGTCCTGATTGTTGACATTATGACATACCATTGGTCCTCTACCTCATCCAAAACCTCCTCTCGCTCATCCTCCACCTTTGTAGCCTACTTGATCTCCTCTTGGTGCGTTGTACTGAGGCACCTGATTGTACTGAGGTTGTGCTACATTGTACTATGGTTGTGTGGTATTATAGGGTTTCTACACAGTATTATATTGTTCCTGTGCAGTTTTGTATGGAGTTGGAACTTGATTAAAATGTGGCGTGGATTTCCTAGTCATCATTTCTACCTGCACTCTATATGCATCTGATGTCCTTTCTCGAATCAACTCCATAGTTATATAGTATTTGTCATCGTGGCCCATTGACTTGCAAAAGTTGTAATATGAACTCACTGAGACTGTCTGGTATTTCTACATCATTGAGCAGTGATATGGATTGTGGCCCGGTTTCTTACAGATTTCGCACCATAGTCCTCATGTTGGTAGCGGATTTGGAATTATTGTTTCCATATATTGCGCAAATGTTGGACATTCGTTCTTGTGGTGTCCCTCCATCCTGCATGTAGTACACCAAATGACTTCTTGTTTATCCTTATTTTTATTCTAGTTGAGTTGGAATGTTAAGTTCTTCAAATTCTCCTTTATTTCTTCGATAGCTGGATCTGTCTGTTGATACTGGTTTTCTTCCAGTTGTAGGGCTACCTGTAGAGCTTCTGCCTGCATCTGAAAATTTTGTTGTCGCAGTGAATACTTTAAGTGTGGTGACAATGAATTGACAAATAAGTTCCTATGTTTCATATCGGTCATGAGATATTTCAACTTTCCCTTCAGTCACTTGAATGTTTGGTTAATCTCCCATAAAGATTCTCCTAGTTTCTATCTAATTTTGATCATCTCGTTCATGTACTGATCCTCTTAAATCAAATTTTGGAACTCGTTGATCAGTAGTTTCTTGATGTTCATAATTGTTCTAGTTGTCCTTGGTGGATTGTTTGTAGCTAAAATCATATACCAATCCAATGCATGATCCCTTAGTGTAATTGCTAGTTGAGCCAGTTTAGTATCTTCATCTATGATATGTTTTTCTTCCTAGATCTTCTCACAGATGAGAAAATGTTTCTCTGGGTCCTTTGATGCTTCTTCTTTAAATTCTGGTAACCTGATGGTGGGATAGTGTCCTGCCATTCTAAATGTTGAACTACTACCTCCGCACAGTGTAGATAACTGATTAGTGTTGCCTGAACTGGATCCTCCAGTTGTTTCTCCTTGTGTAGATGTACTTCATGCTGTCTGACTTCTTCTGAAATTTGGTTGTCTAAACGGTGGTGTTCTCTTTGGTGTATTAGTCGCACATGGGTTTATGGGTTCCACACTGACATTAATATGGATAGGATTGTTGCCTTGTCTGCATTTTCTTGGACCTATTGTCTTCCTCTCATATGTTGTGTGCAGGATTTTCTCAATCTGCTCCATAGCCCAAAGATCCTCTACCTCTTCCTCGTCACTCACCATGCCTTCCTTCTCGGCCATGGCTCTCTTCTTGGTATTCACCTTGTATTGGTAGGGTACTCTTCTACACGTACTTCCATCTCTCACCATGATCCACTTGATCTGGTCATCATCCATCATGATTGGGTCCAAGGGTTCCTCCTTCTTTTTCTTATCCTTTCCTCCTCTTTCTGTCAGTGCTTCCCCCCTCCCCCCATGCACGTAGGGAAGTTTAGTTGTCTGACGCCATTGTCATTATGAATTTCTTATATATAAGTATTTTAATAGAAGTATACAATGATAGAATATACCTTCCTCTAGGTCTACATAGAAACTCTTTCTCCACTGTGCTATACAACTTCATTGTATCTACCACAAACTCTGTTATAAATCCTGCCACAATGTTGTCAAGCCAAAAATCTACTGCGCAAGTGAATTTGTTGTTTACTTGCGTTAACTACTCGATCTATAATGGGGTCCACTCTAACAGTCGAATCCGGTTCATGGCGTGGTTATCCTTTAACCTTAGTATCCACTCCTACAATAAGTGTGGAAAATCATAGAAAAAGACTTCATGCAAATAAATAAACATGTATTTGTCGAGATATTTGCGGGGTGTTATTCTAGGATTTATGTTATCTTTCTGTGAAAAATCCAACTCTTTTGTCCTTAGCCATCTTTCGATCTATGCTTTTGTGGGATTCCACAGTCACAACATCCCCTTCTAGTGGCTCATTACTCTCTGCCCTAATATTTTCTTGATCTACCTCCGACAGATCTTCAAATTACCTCATCTACTCAATCCTCTTATGTTCCTACCAAAGGAAACAAAACCATTTGTTGGTTACTCTCTTATCTTATATCCTTTCTAATTTTGTATTGACCCAGGGTTCATGTCTGTTCGGATTTCCAACAAAGCCTCTAAAACTATCAGCCCTCCTGGTAAACTCAAAGGCAACATAGGACACAGAGTGCACTGCGTCATCTCACCCGAGATAGTCTTAATAGGTGGCTGCAATACTCATGTGTTTACAACCTAGGATTGAGTAAGATATCTAATAACTATGGATTAAGTGTGATACTATAATTTATTAACACTGAATATTGTTATCATGATATACACAATGATATATTAATGCATTCATTCATCATATCAATATCCACTGAAAGATAATAAAGACACACATGCATTCAATCACTTAACATATATTTTACCATGGTTCACCCCCTCCTGGGATACGTCCACAAATATTTGGCTCTTGGCTATTTTATTATCGTCGTTTTGTCATT
>ML838258.1:31465-49321 GCA_009831015.1 Picea engelmannii | reverse complement strand
GTCCTTGATATATTTGGTCAATACTAGGATAGATATATGTTTTTTTGTGAACACCTTGAGTTAGTTCATTGTGGAGCCGAGGCAGGTGCATTGGATAACAACGAAGCATGTGTTCAAGTACTTGAGAGGCACAATGGAGTATGGATTGAGGTATCTTGGAGGATATGGAGTCGAATTGTAGGGAATGTCATAAAAGTTTTAGGGGCTATATATTACCCATGGGCTATTTTTCCATGTTTCCCACAAAAAGATTCACCAATTTCCATTTTTTTTAAATGATTCACCCAAATTTTATAGAATATTTTTTTAACATAAGAAATAGCCAAAATTTTATAGAAAATATATAAAATCCTTAGAAATTTGAATATTTTTACAAAAATATCGCCAAACATTTTATAGTTTTCATATTAAGAACTAGTAAGATTCACGAAGGTTTCTACAGTTTGAGATAAATTTCCATCATTAAAATTATCTCTAGCAAGGATATACAAACTTAGATTGGGAAGGGAGTGCATTATACAAAAAGGGAACCTCAGGGTGTTGCTTCAACTTGGGATCAATAGTGATTACTTGGTTCAACGAGAAAAAAAAAATTGTAGCACTCAGTTCAACAGAGTTAAAGTATATGGAAGAAATCATGGCTAGTTGTGAAGCCATTTGGATTCAAAAACTGCTTACAGGTTTATTTATAATGTGATAATTAGAGTTGTATCAAACTCTCGGAGAATTCAATATTGCATGACAGGTCCAAGCATATAGAGATCAGATACCACTTCATTCGAGATATGATCTAGAAGAGAGAAATGAAGATTTAGTATATTTCCACATATGAGTAGGTTGCAGATATTCTAACCAAACTCTTTGTTAAAGGGGAGTTTGTGTTCTTCAAATACAAACTTGGAGTGGTGTAGAATGCCTTCCTCGCTAAGAGGGAGTGTTGATGTTTGTAGCATCAGACATGTATTTCCGCATAGGTCTAAGTGTCTAGACATGTGGAAGTCATCCAAATCCTTCTACATCGAGACTTTACTTTAATTAAAGGAATTATTAAAGTAAAGTTCTTTTATTAGAGAGTTGAGTTTTATTTAAAGAAATTATTTAATTAAAATTAGTGAATTAAATAATATCCATTGATCATAAGTGAGGTGAGAAGTAATCTCAACCGTCAATCACTTTGGAGAATAGGGTTAGGTCATAACTCAATCTTATAAAAGAAAGGAAAGGGTGACATAGATGACGCATTATACATTGATACAGAGAAGAGAAGGAAATTTGATCATAGGATCAGGTCACGAAGGAATGTGATTCAAGGAGATCATGGATAGGTGGAGAAAGAATTCCATTTAGAGATCGGGTTAGGGAGAAGATAAAATAGGGGCAGTCACAAGCGTGTTTTAGCTGATTGGAGCCATAATGGTAGGGTCACATTTTATGGAGTTCTATACAGTATTTGAGTGTGTGTACACGGGTCTCAGTGGAGACAGGAATGTATACGCGGGTTTGCTTAAGGAAAGTCATGTACATCTTGAGAAGCATGAAAGTACAAGGTTGCACAACAACGCAAGAGATTTCTAGGGTTTGCGGGTACTTTCTAAGGTTCTATGTATTTCTCTATGGGACATTATCCTAGGTACAAGATCCCTTGTAATCTTTGAATTTATTTGAATGATAAGCTTATTTGATGGAGAAAATATATTTGTGTATTGTGGTTGAAAGTTTTGGTTTCCAATATTGCTCCCACTATCTTTGTTTGAGTTGAATATTCCAACAGTGTATGTTGTTTTGTGAGTTGCTAAGTTGATTTACAACAAGGAAATCACTAGATAACAAGATACATAGGTGCAAAGTAAGGATTTCAAAAAGGGCTACCACCAAGCCCACGGATTTGCAAGTTCCATACTTAGTTTATTTCTTACCTCTCCTAAATATTAACACTTAGTTGTTTCTTTTGTTGTGGAATATACCAAGAGAGTTGATAACAAGATACCTAGGTGTTAGAGTAACGATTTCAATAGAGGGATAACACCAAGCCCATAGATTCACAAGTTCCATACTTAGTTTATTTCTTACTTCTCCAAAATATTAACACTTAGTCGTTTCTTTTGTTGTGGAATATACCAAGAGCGTTGATAACGCGATACCTAGGTGTGAGAGTAAGGATTTCAATAGAGGTCTACCACCAAGCCCATAGATTCTCAAGTTCCATACTCAGTTTATTTCTTACCTCTCCAAAATATTAAAACTTAGTCATTTCTTTTGTTGTGGAAGACTAATCCATCTCTCACCCTGCAAATATCTATGTCCTGCAACCCACAAACCCACAACACTAAAAAGACCCTTCCCATTTATGTGTCACTCATAATGTACCTTTTCTTTTTGACACTTAACTGATTTATGGATTGCGGATGCAGGGTCTTCCCCTAATTTCTATTTACCTTTTCCTATCCCCACAACCCCGCATCTCGCATTTCTTCATACTCCAAAATGATTTCCATATTTTTGTAGACCGCAAAATCAACTTTTTTGGTACTTAGTATATTTCTTGATTGTGGATGTAGGAGTCCCCTCATATCCCCCCTTCTGTTCTCCACATCTTGCATCCCACATTTCTGAAATCACCACACTGCACTTTCCATCCCTCACTTTAAACCTCTATACTTAACCATTTTTCATACACCTCAATATGATTTCACCATTCTCGATGACATTTATTTCCCATCGCCACATCAGCTGCCACTCATATGAATTGAATATTGTTATTAGGTGGAATTTTTTTCATAAAAGTTTATCCATAAATATTAAATCAAACCATGCAATTGGAAACTTCAAATTAGTATCTACAACATTTGATAATCAAGGAAATACATGGTAAAATTAAATAAGAAATTAAAATCCCCATTGTAAAAGTATTGTATTGACAAAATCTCCACCTATTTACGAAAAAAATATGTCTTTGTAAGATATGTCAAGTAAAAGGAAAGAATTATATTGTGATGATATTTTCAACACCTTAGGAAAATAAGATCATCGATTTCAGTGGTTGCAGGCATACAAGTGGTACTTGTTATCGTAGGATTTGTACTTGTGCAAATCCCACCATAATATCCCCACACTACTACATATGGTGTTGAATTCCGACGGGGAGTTCTAACAATACAAATAAAATCAATCATACCATTGGACATTACTAAGTAACTATTGAAATTTCAATTTTTTTTCTTGGTGCATCGACGTTCATTGGCCTTTTGACGGAGTCTAATCATTGTCAGTATTCTGAATCATATTCAATGATTACCACAAAGGACACATGGCACCCCATCGTCAAACATAGATCACATAGGTATAATTATAAAACCATGAGATATAACAACTCACTCGAGGACCTGCAAATACATGCAAAACTAATTATGATCGAATTATGTAACTATGATATGGATCAAGATTGTTCCCACAGGGATCATATAAATATATAGGAATTCTCAAAATGTTCTACATTTTGGCATTTTTTGTTGGAATAAGGTGATATAAAGGTTGTAAGTAGAGTGATAGGAAAGGGGAGGCTTGTGAGATTAGAGACAGTAGGAGGAATCTTCAGAGAGAACACAGGTGTGAGATCTTTATTTCACTTTGTTGACCTGTTTTGTATGGGATATTGTATTTGTATGATGCCTATCATGTAAAAATCCTACTGTTATGACAATTTTATGGAAGATGAATACCTTTTTTACTCACACTTTTCTTATATGTGATGCTCTCTATGATCTTTAGTGTTTTTCTACAATCTTTAAGAGATCTTTAATGCATATTTATAATAATGTTTGAATATACCTACAGAAAAATTGAAAGGTATGGATAAGAGGTGAAAATTGAAGGGGGGTTAGTTCTAAACTATGGAAGGGGAACTAGGGTGCCAAGAAGAGGCAATAAGTCCATTTATTTCTCTCAAAAAAAACTATGAATACAGTTATGTTTGGTAAATAGTTGACAATGGAAGGGTTTGTTAGAGTGAACAATGCCCCGATTAAGTGTTCCTTAGGATCTATCTAACCTTTAATTCTTGGGGCTCAATCACCCCCTTCAAAAAATGAGCCTTGAAAAGGGTTATTGATGTGAATAAACCTAGCATCCTCATCCTATAAGAGACAATGTCAAATGGGGACACAATAATTAGCTATCTAAGCAGATTGCTTGGGGCTTCAAAGTTTAAATTCATTGATGATAGAGGAAGGTATGTGGTTATCATTAGAAAATTTATACATATGTCTATACCTTTGTTTGTTCAATTGGAAACTTAAAACCCTTTGCTATGGAAAAATACCAAATTTTGTTATGTAGGATAAAGAGGGCAAATTTTGTCTTGGTGCAAATTGCATGCTAGGCTACACTAAAATGCACTCTCAAGTCTGAAAAATTATTCAATTTGAGTGGTTCAAACTACAAACTAATTTCTAAGTCATTTTACATAAGCCTATATACTTAGTTTTTCGTTTTCAATCATAAAAGACTTTGTTGTGCAAAAATACACAACAAATGCCTAGTAAAACCCTATAAATGCACAACTTATTTGTAAAAAGTAAGTCAAGGTTTTATTATACTGTATATTTGAGCTGTGAAAGTTTTTGGGGGTGTGTTTTATCATATTATACCTGATCATGTTGTTAATTTTACAATTGCAATTTTAAAAATGGTTGATGTGCAAAAAAGGCAAAGTTTGACTTGTAAATTGGAAGGTCAAAATTGTACTAAGCGACAAAATTAAAATGCACGCCCAAGCTTCCTTGTAGAACCTAAAATTGTTTTATAAGTTATATGATGGATATATCTATATTTATATTTGCTTATGTCATGTAAAGTGAAATTTTATAACGGAAGAGATTGATTTCAGGCACCTAGAATTAAGATTTCATGTAAATTTGAAATCAAAACTACTTTAGAGTAAAATGCACACCTTTGTCTCAATTCTGACCCAATTTAAGTGGTTCAACTTGAACAAGTTGTAATTTGTGAATTAACACCTTGACATAGCCATATATTGGCAGTTCCAGACAAAAAAGTACATGATGTGCATAAAGGATGAAAATTCCCTTGTAAAACCAAAGGGCCAATTTGTTAAACTTGCCTTTACGAAAGTTCACTCCCAATGTTGGATAGTCCTCCATAATTTGATATTCAAGCCGTAAGTTTATTATTAAAATATTTTTAACATGTTTGTACAATTAGGAGTGCATTTGCACTCCTATAAGGATGATTTATGTTCACAAAGATGCATGAACTTTTGATGAAACAAAGGATGGTGGGTTATGAGAGAAATCAAGGTCAACAACTTATAACCAACCAATTATACATACGAAATGGAATAAATAATAACTCTAATTTCTACAATAGAATAAAGAGGTAAATAATACAGGAAACATTAGAAGTTACAGGGTTGTATAAAAGTAGTACATCTTTCTATACATTTGTTTGTGCAATTTTAAACTTAAAACCCTTTTCCCTGCAAAAAGACCAAAAATTGTCTTCTAGGACAAAGAAGGAAAATTTTGCATTGGTGTTAATTTTTCCTTGGTGAAAATTGCAGGCCAGGCTACACTAAAATGCATGCCCAAGTCTCAAAGATCATTAAATTTGAGTGGTTCAAATTGTAAATTATTTGTTAAGTCATTTTGCATAAGCCCATATACTTATTTTTTCATTTTTAGTCATGTTATCCCCTAGCCTAGATATAACTAAGGAGATTATGTCTCGAGGCTCATAGGTCCTAGACATGGAGTACCGAGAGCCAAATTGAATTGAGCATGGCCCTAGAGGGCCCATCCTTTTCTTCTTCAACGCCTCCACTTTGTCAGCAGCAACAACATCCATCACATCAGACTGGTCTTGCAGCAAAAATGGGTCTTGATCCATGAGGTAATGAGTCCAGGTATCATGGTATGTGTCACTCTGATTCTCAAAACTTTTGAATATGTGCATTTAATTATTTTTGCTTCTAACGTGTGCTTGGACCTTATGCCTTTCCACTTGACCACACCTGGGGGGAATGACAAGATGCCCTAGTAAGCTGGTTCCCATAGGGTTTGAGTTTCCACTGGGGGGATTCATGAAAGGTCATCGTCTGTTCCCACCATACTTACCATTTTTCATCTTTTTCCTGCTCATCCATCCCATTACACAGGTCTGGGCATTGGGTTGGAAATATATATAAGGGTTGTACCTTACCTTGTGGGAAGGAGGGGCTAAAGGCCCAGAGGGTAAAAGTAGCTGGAAAAATATAAAATCCAAAAGAATGAAACCTTGAGATTCTTCGCCCAGGGATCCCTAAGAAAGCAATAAAAGCCTTCTCAACAAGAAACAGAGGGACCAATAAAAATAATAAATCAAGACCTAGTTGGAGGATAGGGGATCTCATCACGATCCAACCTATTAGGTCCATGGGCATGTAGCGGTATGAAACTACCAATCAACTGGTCACCTAACCAAGTTAGTGGCTCTTGGTGGCATAGCCAAGAGAAAGGGGGTCTCATCACGAGCTAGGATTCTCATTTCCGTGAAATGCTTGTGGGTAACATTGCCACTGTTGGTCACCATGCCACTCTTGAAAGAAAAAGAAATAAGAATAAAAAATAAAAGGAATGAATGGGCTTGGAAACATTTGCATCCATCACAAGGTGCAACTCACCCTCTTCAAAGGCACCCACAAGTAAGCCATACATTTCCCTACTATCACTGCACCCATTGCCTAGAAATCCCTTACCACCTCATCCACTCACATGGCCTGGATTTTGTCTTCCTTAGGAACATCCCACATCCAATGAGCACTAGCCCAATAGGACGTTCTAGCATCCCCTTCAAACTTGGCATGTAGAATAGCATAACATCTTTGAGCACTTGTCTGGGTAAAGGGGGTTTCATGCACATGTTTAAATAACTTGATGATTAGATGTGATTGGCATTGCTATGATCCCTGTGACTTATGAGCCCATGGAGGGTGTATTTTTTTATGTTGTAAGGCCACACCCAATGGATAGGTACATATGGGGAGATGATTAGTTCATACCTCCATAGGGCTAAAATCCAACCAGATGGATGTTGAGACCCCAGCCAGGGGCAGAGACAGATTAGGGTATTGCACCAGAGAGATAGGAGTACATTTCACCAAGGACATCCTAGAAGGCCTAGACGGGGGTTGTTCTCTTTTAACCATGATGTAGGCCTTGGAAGGCCCATGACATCACCCAATGTTTTTGGATGCTTTGGAGGTAGTTGTGTTCCAAGTGGCACATGTGGCAGGATCCTGAGGCCCAAGGAGGCCTAAGGTTTTTCTCCAAGAGGCCAAGGTTGCCCTAAAAGGACCTAACGTCCCCCTAAAAGGGCATGACGTCATCTTTACAACTTGATTTAGGGTTTAATTATGACATTTAATGTAAAAACTGGATATTATGTGTAACAGGCAATGCCAACCTTTTTTACCTAATTCTGGTCAATGTAACTGTATAAATAAGGGGGAAATCACTCGTATTTATCATCATCTTTCACTCACACTTTTGAGGACTGAAATTTGCGCCCTCCTTAGGGTTTCTTGGCTGAAATTTTAGGCGCACTTGTTGAGGAAGGCTAAATTTGGATTATTTTGGCAAGTTTCTTGGTGGATGTGTTCAACTAGTCTTCTTCTTGATGAATTCTTGATGTATGTAAGTGATATTTCTGCAATTCTTCTTAATTTAATGGTTATAGTTTTATTTATCTTGCATTTACATTCAAGATTATGAAATTGCTTGATTAAACCCTAGGAAGACTAGCACATCTTATTGTTCTAGCTTCAAAAGCCTTCACAAACTAGATCTTGTCAAGATGCCACTTTCCTTGAAGCATATGCTAAGGACTTGCCATTGCAACACCTTAGTATCCATTGCTTCATCTTAGCCTATTTTTGCTTCATCACTTGAGTTAAGGAGGGAGGAAATGTACTAAGGCCTAGGGTTACCTACACCTTAGTAACTAATTTCCCCTAGGTTTGATAATTGGAGCATTGGGTTACCAACACTCCAATCTATCAATCTCTCTTTTCTTTAACTCTTCTACTATCATTACTTTTCTTCAACAATTTTTGCCACATCATTGACTCCATTTTCCCTAAAAGAACTAGTCTAAGTCCTCTTTGAGTAATTGATCAAAATAACCATCAAAACCTATTCTTTGAGCTTCCTACTAACCATCTTTAACCCTAGAATAACCTAATATAATAACAATATTGTTGTTGTTACTAAAGTAAGCTACAACCATTAAATGCAACATTAAAATATTATAAAATCAATTGGAAAGGTTGATTTATACATTGTCTTGTTTGCTTCTAACAAATGCTAGTATTATGATTTCAATGGTTAAAGATTCTTAGTCATTTTGAAGTTATTTCAAGGCATTTAATGTGAAGTATTTCCTTATAAATATTGATGTTATAATTTTATGTTTACTTCATTATTATCAGCCAATTGCTTTTATTGAGAAAGCCTATGGTTTTATGAAGTGCTAACCAACAAGTGTACTTGCAAATATATATAGTTTCTTGTTTCTTTGTTTCGGGCAGGTACAACTTGACACATTATCATTCCATTGGTTATAAAACTGAGAATTCCTAATCAATGGTGACTTGTGAGAGGGGATCTTTATCTAGACATTTTTACCTTGCCTTCTCAAACCCCCAGGTCACCGGGGACATCTCCCCTGGCCCTACCACCCTAAATAGAAAGAGACATCCTATTGAGGTGACAATGATAGGATAGTCTCCAGTTATGCCAATTTTCTCTCCTTTAACCTTTCCTTCTATCAAAGTAAAAATTGTGCGATAAAATTTTGGTGCCGTTGTCGGGGAACACTGAGTCAATATTTCTCAAACGACATTTTTTTCAGTAAGCCTTTATCCAAAAACCTTTACTTCTCAAAGCTTACCCGGCGAATCCACTGAGGGTGATCCCCTCATCCCTTTGATAATTTAAAGAAAACTATCTGGCGACTCCACTAATGATGAAGCCAACCATGACTTTTCAATGGAACCTGGGAAATTTCAAACCCCTGGACATGAGTAAAATCCCGGAAACCCTAGGAAAATGACACCCAGATATGAAAAATGGATCCCAAGATTCACTGGTAGTGATGAAGAAAAAGATGAAGACCATATGAGTAACTTTTGGGTCTTCTTTCAACTCCATCATATTAGTGATTATGCTGAAGACCTGGTGATGAAGCTTTTCTCTGCCACTCTTCATGATAAGGCCTAAAGATGGTATCATAGCCTGCCAAACACTATTATCACATCTATGAATAGATTGGAGGAAGTGTTCCTTAAAAGATGGAGTATTAAGGTAAATCCCAACCTATTGTTAATGAGACTTAATGGCCTCACAAAGGCTGAAAATGAAACTGTCCAAGAATTCCATGATACATTTGAGAGGATAGTACAACATATCCCTGTGAGCCATCATCCTTCAAGTAGTTTCCTTACCTTTATCTACACCAAGGCATTCTCTGGACAATTGAAACTTTTCCTCAATATAATGAAGCCATGGACAATCCAAGAATATTTTGACATAGCCACAAAAGTAGAATCCAAAATCCCCTCATGCAAAGAAAAAAAATCCTTTGTTCCAAAAGTCAAGGCTTGTGAGCCCAAAGGAGAACCCTCCCTCGAAACATATATTGAAGAAACTATGAAATATTTAGAACAAGACATCAGTCAAAAAGAGGTTGGGGAAAGGTGTCCTAATGAGGGTTCCCAATCCCACAAGGAGGAACATGGGATTTCTCATTCTTCTTCCAAGGAGGATGAAGACGTGTTGAACAGAAAGAACCTAAAAGTGTCCAACATGATGATGAAGTTTTGATTTTTCCTCATCCCTCTGATGAAGACATCCAAAGTTCCATTTTTTCCGCACAAGAAGAAGAGGATGAGGTTAGTCACTTTCCTTTTCAATATTTTGATAATACCTTGTTCTATGATTCAGAGAGTGAAGGAGAAATGGAACCCTCGAGCAAGGTAGATCCTCCTTGTTGTACAATTGAAGATGTAAGGGAAATTCATGAGGATGAAACAATGATGCATGTTATTTCATTCAATAAAGACACCCAAGTCCTCAAAGCTTCTGCACAAGAAGAAACAAACACAGTAAGTTACCTTCATTTCCAAAATTTTGATGATTCTTTACTTTATGATTTGGAAAGTGAAAAGGAGCTAGAAGAGCCCTTGAATGCCTTAAATCCTTCATGTTATGATACATATAGTGACATGGTTAATAATATTGACGAGTTCATACATGTTGGGAGACATAAGTGGGATGTAGTTGGTTATGATATGGACCCCATTTACGACATTGAGACTCATTTCCAAGTATTTCCTTTACATTTATCACAATAGGTTACTCTTAATTTCGACCAATGGAAAAAATGAGATGATATAATTACCAATACTTTCCAAACACCCAGGGTTGACCTAGTCCCATATTCTCCTGATGATTTTTGGTCATACCTTGAGGATTTTGATGAGTACTCCTCTGAGCATTTGGACTTATTCTATGAAGAAAATTTTCAATCATTGTTTTGCTCAGAGAGTGAGGAATTCACTTGCTTGAATCAGGATGCTTGTGATAAGACTTTCCACCTCCCTTTGATTACTTTACCTCGTTATGTCACTAAAGGTATGGTTTGGAAACATGTCCCTTATCCCAAGTCTTCTGTAGGACACAACCTCCATTTCGATTTTAGGGGAAGATTGAGTACCTCAAGAAGAAGTTTACTATCACAGTATTCCAACATCCCCTTAAGAATTTTTCGATCATCCTTTCGGTTCTTTCTAATCCCTTCTCAGGCCTCAAGTTGTGAAGATATCTGAGGTAGCCGACATTCAGTCTCTTTGATTCGGTCTTCTGAACCCTTGACTTTTCACGATCCCTTTCTGATATGGATTGATCACTTTCCTAAGAGGATGACTTGGCATGATTTTGTCCCTCCCTCCCACCTCCATGAGCTAGAATTTATAATTTCCAATGATACAATACATTCTCTAACTCATGTTATTTTTGTGCTTAACTTATCATTGTTTTGGTTTATAATATAGGCCTTAGAAGGCCCATGACGTCACCCATGTCACCCATGACATCACCCAACGTTTTTGGATTCTTTGGAGGCAGTTGTGTGCCAAGTGGCACGTGTGGCAGGATCCTGAGGCCCAAGGAGGCCTAACGTTTTTCTCCAGGAGGGCATCGTTTCCCTAAAAGGGCCTAATGTCACACTAAAATGGAATGGCGTCACCTTTACAGCTTGATTTAGGGTTTAATTGTGATATTTAATGTAAAAACTAGACATTATGTGTAACAGGCCATGTCAGCCTTTTTGACCTAATTATGGTCATTGTAACTGTATAAATAAGGGGAAAATAACTCTTATTTGTCATCATCTTTCACTCACACTTGTGAGGACTGAAATTTTCACCCTCCTTAGGGTTTCTTGGCTGATATTTTAGCCGCACTTGTTGAGGAAGGTTAAATTTGGATTATTTCAGCAAGTTTCTTGGTGGATGTGTTCAACTAGGGTTCTTCTTGATGAATTCTTGATGTATGTAAGTGATATTTCTGCAATTATTCTTAATTGAATGTTTATAGTTTTATTTATATTTCATTTACATTCAATATTATGAAATTTGTTGATTAAACCCTAGGAAGACTAGCACATGTTATTGTCCTATCTTGAAAATCCTTCACCTACTAGATCTTGTCAAGAGGCCACTTTCCTTGAAGCATATGCTAAGGCCTTGACATTGCAACACCTTAGTATCCATTGCTTCATCTTAGTCGATTTTTGCTTCATCACTTCAGTTAAGGAGGGAGGGAATCTACTAAGGCCTAGGGTTACCTACACCTTAGTAGCTAATTTCCCCTAGGGTTTTATAATTGGAGCCTTGGGTTACCAACACTCCAATATATCAATCTCTCTTGTCTTTAACTCTTCTACTATCATTACTTTTCTTCAACATTTTCTTCCACATCATTGACTCCATTTTCCCTAAAATCACTAGTCTAAGTCCTCTTTGAGTAATTGATCAAAAAAACTATCAAAACCTATTCTTTGAGCTTCCTACTAACCATATCTAACCCTAGAATAGCCTAATCTACTAACAATATTGCTGATGTTACTAAATCAAGCTACTACCATTAAATGCAGCATTAAAAGCTTATAAAAGCAATTGGAAAGGTTGATTTATACATTGTCTTGTTTGCTTCCAACAAATGTTAGTATTATGATTTCAATGGCTAATGATTCTTAGTCATTTTGAAGCTATTTAAAGGCATTTAATGTGAAGTATTTCCTTATAAATATTTCAGTTATAATTTTTTGTTTACCTTATTATTATCATCCAATTTCTTTTATTGAGAAAGTCTATGGTTTTGTGAAGTGCTAACCAGCAAGTGTACTTGCAAATATATATAGTTTCTTGTTGCTTTGTTCTGGGCATGTACACCTTGACACATTATCATTTCATTGGTTATAAAACCGAGACTTTATGATCGGTGGTGACTTGTGAGAGGGGATATTTATCTAGCCATTTTCACCTTGCCTTCTCAAACCCCCAAGTCACCAAGGACGTCTCCCCTGGACCTTCCACCCTAAATAGAAAGAGATATCCTATTGAGGTGAAAGTGGTAGGATAGTCTCCAATTACGCCAATTTTCTCTCCTTTAACCTTTCCTTTTATCAAAGTACAAATTGTGCGATAACAATTCATAAACAATTTGTTGTGCAATAATAGGCGAGAGATGCCTAGTAAAACCCTAGAAAATTCCCAACCTGTTTGTAAAATGTAAGCGAAGGCTTTATTATACCTTAGATTTGAATTGTGAACGTTTTGGGGGTTGTGGTTTATCATATTATACCTATTCATGTTGTTAATTTTGAAATTACAAGTTTAAAAAGGGTTGTTGTGCATAAGAGACAATGTTTTCCTTGTAATTTGGATGGTCGCAACCGTACGAAGTGACCAAATTAAAATGCATTCCCAAGCTTCTCTATAGCTCCAACAATTGTTTTATAAGTTTTAATATGAAGTTCCATATATGGAAATTTTACCCATGTCATCTAAAGTGAAATTCAGTAACATGATAGGTTGCTTTCATGCATCTAGATTTGGGATTACATGTAAATCTGAAGTGAAAACAACATTAGAGTAAAATGCACGCCCTAGTATCAATGTTGAACCAAATCGAGTGATTCAACTTGAATAAGGTGTAATTTGTGATTATACACCTACATAGAGCCTTATAGTGGAAGATTCATACAAACACCTACTTGATGTGCATAAAGGCTAACAATTACCTTGTAAAACTGAAGGGTGAATTTGTTAAAGTTGGCTATAGGAAGGTGCATGCCCAAAGTTGGATAAGCCTCCATAATTTATTTTTTAAGTTGTAACTTGATGATTACAATAGTTTTAACATGTTTGTACAATTAGGAGTGAATTTATTCTCCAAAAAAGGATGGTTTATATGCACAAATTTGCATTACCTTTTGATGAAATATATAATGAATATGTCAATATTATACGAAATATTATTAGCTACAGGGTTGTAGAAAAGATAATATGGTAAATTATGTATGATGAGATGATGTATATATAGGATAGTGAGTAATCCATTCCTTAATATGAGATATATATTTATTAAGAAGAAAATGCATGCTAAAAAATGAAAATTATGTGTTTTCTACTTGAAGAAAGGGCATGATATCAAATGCATGCCCTTGAGTAAAAAATGCAAGCCTTATGTTAGGATTTGCATGATAACTTCTTGAAAGAATAATGTTAGGGAAAATCCATATTGTTATATGAATTATGCACATCATGCACATTGTCCTTATGAAATTTCATGAAAATGGGGCATTTAGGAAAATGCACACCCTGTTAGGGAAAAACGCGGGCTATACATATGTTGTTGTGTCCTGAGAATTTGGTGTTGGGTGAGATATATATTTTGGTTTGGGGTTATATGCATGAAATAATATGTATTTTTACATATACAACTCAGAAATTATTTATAGTGATATATGATAGATTAATGATTACACACGTGAAATATTATGATTGTGCACTGTTGTTGTATTTAAAGTTTGAACATACCCTAGAGTGAAAACTGCAATCCTTGTGTTAGGATTTGCATTATATATTCTTTAAATCACAATGTTAGGTAAAATTTATATCTTTACATGAATTATGCACATTATGCACACTATCCTTATGAAATTTCATGAAAAAAGGGCATTGAGGAAAATGCACTCCTTGTTATGGAAAAATGCAGGTTGTATATATGTTGTTGTGTTCCTAGAATTCGAAGTAAGGTGAAATATGAAATAAACATTTTGGTTTGAGGTTACATGCATGAACTAATATGTATTGTTACATATACAATTCTGAAATTCTTTATAATGATAAATGATAGATTAATTATTCCTCAAGTGAAATATTGTGGTTGTGGACTATTGTTGTATATGAACATACCTAGTAGGGTATTTGTGCAAGATTGTTTTCATATAAGGTTTTAAGACTATGTATGTATATAAATATCCAATCTTTGCAATATATATATATATATATATATATATATATATATATATATATATATGAGTGGTCATAGTATGAAAATTACAATTGTGGAGGAAACTGGGTAAATGTTGCATTTGTAGCTTGTGTATGTATTGTAATTTTCATGCACAATTATTGTTTTACAAACCATAGTCATACTTTATGCATATAGGTTTCATATTCATTACAACAAATATAAATATATGCAATTACCATTGTTATATAAAATTTTCAAGTACAGGAAAATACTTATGTTTTACTCAAACATATTGCAAGCAAAATGAGAATGGTGGTGTATATGTGTATAACTCAATCTCAAGTAACTTTTAAAGTATTACAAACATTGATATATGACTATACACACTCATACATCCCAATAAATATACACACTCATACATATCATTAACTACATAAAATAAAATACATTGTTAATAAACTGTTGAAATAATGATTTATATTGCATCTTTAAATGTAATTACATGAAGTACATGGTATATAAACCAATGTTATTTCATATCTACCCTAGTCTTCTTGAGAGGTTTCTTCAAGCCCTGCTCTTGAGATGAATAAAAATATGTGGAGCCTCTCTTTGATGTTGCAAAGGATTTTGATTCTTCTATAGTTGTAGTAGGCACATGTTGTAATCGTTTCTCTATATCTTTAATTTTCTTTGCATAATTTTGCAATTTCTATTACAATCTTGTTTTTTCTTCTGCATGTTTTTTCAACAAATCTGCATTCTTCTTAAGCTTCTCGTCATTGGGCTTCTGATTCTTTTCAATTTGTTCCTTTTCTGTTTTCAGTTTGGATCGAACGTCGGGAAATTGACCCCTCAGTTTTTGTACATCATTCTCAAACTATTGTTCCCTCAAATATTGTTTCTCTGATGCAACAAACAAAATTGGCACTGCGTCAATTACTATTGTACTATGTAATTTATGTTGCAAATCAAAAATTTGGGATTTCAACTTTTCTATCTCCACATCACATCCCAAATGATGTTCCTTTCGGTTCTACAAGAGTTTATCATTGATGTCTTTAATCTTTTCATCTCTCTCATCTATTGTCATCTTCAATGATTCCACCATTGGTGATGGGGCATGGAGATAAGCTAGAACACTACTTAATGCTTTAGCTTCCCAATACATCTTCTTTTTTCTTTCTATGGAATTTTCCAAGTCATTTGAAGGCCTTTGTTTTTCTAGACTTCCCTAGATTATATCTTTACCCTTACCCATACCCTGCATTTTACCTTTACCCTGATCTTTGCCACCTTCTTTACTCTGACTTTCTATTTGTTTTTCAATTTATGTACTATTTTCTTTTGTTGCACTACCCTTACGTTTACCTTTTCCCTTATCCATACCCTTACTTTTACCTACATCCTTACCATTTTTACCTTCTTTAGTAAGAATATTTATTTCCTTTTTAAGTTCTCTAATATTCTCATTTGTGCTCACAATTGCAATCTTTTTTTTATTCAACTTATTACCTTGGTTACGATTTCCGTTCTTCAAATTGTTCACTTTGTTCTTACATTCTTCAATATCTAAATTGTGCTTCTGACATAGCTCTATCACTTTATTTTCAAATTCAGTTTTAAAATTTTCAATAAGTTCCTCTTTCTCCTTCAAACTCTTTTTTAATTCATCCACTTCCAGATTACTTGCAGTATTCAATGGAGGTATTTTCAAAAGTTGTGGTTTTCGTTTCAATTCTTCTTGAAGATTGGAAATAGTTCTTGTATATGTAGCCAATAACATTTCGAATTTCATGTTGGCATCATCAATTTCCCTCTTACAGCCCTCTATAATGACGAATACCTCACTTTTTAATCCAGCTATAACACAATCTTTGCCCTGTATTTTGTTGTTTGATTCTTGTATTTTCCTTGCAATTGCATTTTCCAGATTTCTGATTTTCTTCAAGCATTCCATATTATTGATGTGTTGTAATTCACACTTTTCCTTCTAGCTGTATATAGAGGATGAATGCTCCATTGTAACAAGTATGTAATGCATAATTCTATTCAATGCCCAGAAAACAAATATGTTATAAAAAATATATGTTGGATTGTTCACATTTAAACTTGGATAGGTAGAATCAACGCCCATAACAGGGACACTATACTCCATTAATTCCATTTTAGGAAGAATTATATCTATTATAGTTTCTAAAGTAACACAAAAAACATCATTTTCTATTTCCATATAATGATCCATACCTCCCTACTCCTCTGCTTCATTCATAGATTCATGCATGTCTCTTAAATTTTTGACATCATTAACTTATTCTTGGGAAATTGTATCATAATGGATTTCCACACCATCAATTGCAGTCTATTCAGGTACTTCCTCAATGGGTTTTTTTTCTTTTGATCTCTTAATGTAGGTTTTAAGAGGGATTTCTTGGTCATCGGGTCGATATAAATCAATAATTTTCTACAATGTGCCCAAGAAACTAAACTTAATCTTTTTTTTTTACTTTCTTCAAGGGAATCATGTAATTTTTTAGCCAATAGATGAAGGAAATATACAACCTTGTCTTCAACCCAATAAATGACTAGCTTCATGCAGTCACTGGAAATATCGGTCTTATGATGATTCATAATTGTCCTAAGGACAATTTGAATCAAATACTTGTATAGTCCCTGGCGAACATCTAGCATTCTTAAAATGTTCCTGGGAACGTATACCATTTTCCCACATATTTTACTGGCCATATCCATCTTTTCTACCTTGGTTTTTTTTTTGGAGTTAAATGTTGCTCCCCCTTTGCATGGAATTTTTGTTTCTCTTTCAAGCAAATCAATGTCTAGGTAAATGCTCTTGCCAAATAGTTTTAGTTTCATATCTATGTCATCATAATTAGCTATGGCCATCTCTATCTCATCATTTTCGAAATGAAAGGGTCCAAATATAAAGTCAAAAACCTCTGCTCTTCTAAGGATATTTATGAAGAGAGTAGAATTGTCCTCAAACAAACAAATTTTATTAAAATAAGGAAAAAAATTACATAATAAATGTGATAGCTTACAATCTCCAACATTACTCTCGCATGAGAAAATGAGCACTTTAACAAGCTCATCAAAACTAATTCGAAGCTAAATTTTGGTATGGAAATATTATCACATAATCATGTGAGTATGACAAGTGTCCATTTACATTAAATAAAGATTCTAACAATTTGTTGTTTTGTTGCTTCTAAGAAGCGACTCTTTTCTAGATTCATTATCTAAT
>ML838258.1:12897-26526 GCA_009831015.1 Picea engelmannii | reverse complement strand
TTCTTGCTACTTTGGATTTGCCAGATTTGTCTAGGATTCTAAATGATCCTATTCGTCACTCTCCCCAATGGACCGTTATTTCGGCCAAGCTTCCATCCGACATTCCTAAATTCGATGGAAAAGTGGGAGAGGACCTGAATAATCACGTAATGACTTTTCATCTATGGTGTTCGCCCAAATCATTGATGGATGATTCTATTCGCCTACGTCTTTTTCAAAGAACCCTTACAGTGTCTGCTACGAAGTGGTATATTGAATTGCCACGAGGTTTCTTCTCTGATTTTAACACCCTAGCTATGGCTTTTCTTACACATTACCAGTTACCGATCTGTTATGATACCAGGACTGAAATTTTGACTTCTTTTAAACAAACTAAAGGTACTCGCATCTTGGATCATATACATGAGTGGAGGCGGAGATGACGTCTCATTAAACTTGAACTCCCTGATCAGTTACTGGCCGAATGGTTCACGAAATCCTTTGTGAACGAAATTGGTAAAGACATTGCTATGGGTGGTGTTGTTACGGAGGAGCAAGCTATAAGTCGTGCCCAATATCTTGATCTCGTTTATTCGCAAATGGGAACACTTTACGATTTTCTACCTGAACTACCCCATCCTGGTACTTCCAGCACTTCGACTACTCCAGTTGCCTTGCATGCAGCTGATGGTGTGATTGGTACTACCCATACCCACTCACATTCTATTTCAAATACAACCCCTAAATCTACATCTTCTAATGTTCAAAATGCTTCGTCTCCTGCCACTCCCGCCGGTAAAACCTTTGAGGTGAACGTTGTTCAATCTACCCCGACCGGTAAAGGTAAATCTAAAAAGGGGAGAGGCAAGAATAAGGAGGGCAAGAATAATAATCCAACAGAACAAACTAAAAATGCTCCTGTTGAAGATCGGGATAAGCGCAAACCACGGTACCCTTGCCTTATCTGTGGTGACGATCACTATACGAAGGATTGTCCTCGACGTGCCGAAGTTACTAAGTTCCTTCAAGGAACGCCAAAACCACCTACGCCGGCAGTCTTGTCCCAACCCTTCCCATCTCAACAACAGGCTCAGTTGGTCATCCATGACCAACCATCTACTTCTACGACATCATATGTTTTGATGTGAACCGGTGATTCTAAGAAGAACAACGTTGCAATCGCAACTAGAGCCAAAGATTATTCTCCATCTAAGGAGAAGGTTGACAATTTACCTCCTGATTTGGTACAACCCTCTCCACCGACTCCACCTACGAACGGTCCTCTTCATCTCGAAAGACCAAGCCTCGATACAGTCGTCCGACCCCCTAAAGGTGTTGTTCGCAAGTCGACTTTCAATCCTCATGCTCGTGCCGCCCAGAACTACAGCATTGTAGAATATCTGGCCCAGACACCTTTAGCGATGTCAGCCCTTGAAGTCCTTTAGTCTTGTCATGCACAACGGAAGGCTCTGTTGAAAGCTATAGGTGGAATTGACCCAACAGATACGAATTTAATAGTCTTTGACTTGGAAGACCATATTCCAAGGTTACCCCCTCAGCTTGCATTCCAGATACAAGTTGTTGTCTCGGACAAGAACATTTGTCAAACTGTTATAGATGAGGGTGCCTCTACGTGTGTAATGTCTCTTGCTTGTTGGAAAGCCATTGGCTCTCCTCCCTTAAATGAATCACAAAATACTCTGAAAGCCTTTAATGGCTCTGGTTTTAAGCCTTACGGTGTTCTTCCATCGTTGCCCATTACTCTAGAAGGTACGACAGTCCAAGTCGAAGTGGAAGTTTTCGATGCTCCCCTAGATTATAATCTTCTGCTTGGTCGTAGCTGGATAGATTCCATGCACGTTGTTGTGTCAACACTTTTCCGTGTAGTACGTTTTCCTCATCAGGGAAAGGTTGTTACAGTTGACCAACTTGCCTTCTTTAATTCCGATACTCGTACTGGCAATGTGTCGTTTATAGCTAAAACCCCGCCGGGTTACGAGAATGTCAGTGTCAGCCTTTTAAAGGACTCTTCATTGATGGGTACTTTTCCCATTCCGCCACCCGATGTTCCACGCCCATCCGTAGCCTCGATCAATATGATCTCCGTCGTACCTCATGAACTTCCTGTGTCTTCCGACCCTTGGATAGTCCCTGACCCCAGAGATCACACTCGTTTCGGCAACGTCATGTTGTTAAGTCCAGTTGAGTCGTCTTATCGCGCCATTCAATCGGCAACACCTTCTACCTCTTCTCTTGATGAGTTGTCTCCTGATCCTTTCTTTGTTGTTTTCCCCACTGATGAGATGATCATGTCCGTCATGGAAGACACCCCTTGGGACGATGGACATCATCGTTCCATACTCTTTCTGGAACAACACACTCTTGAGAACTACCAACGGATTTCGACTCCGTCGACCGTTTTTGTCATATCGACCGTTCTCGGATCTACACATGATGTGTTTGCCGAAGGGAAACTCAGTAATATATCTCCCACGATTCCCATTGATATATCCGTTAAACCTGAGATAGTTGAAAATGTTCATATTGGAGCTTCGTGTTCTCCTGAGGAAACTGTCACTTATACATCTCTGTTCAAAGAATTTCGCGATATATTCGCCTGGAGTTATGAAGAGATGCCCGGTATCGACCCTTCTATTGTTGTGCATGAGATAAATACATACCCCGGAGCTAAACCTGTCTGGCAGCACCTCCGTCCTGTACACCCACGTAAAGCGGCAGCTATTAAACTTGAGGTTGAAAAACTTCTCAAAGCCGGCTTTATTTATCCTGTGGCTCTGACAGAATGGGTTTCCAACCCTGTTTCGATCGATAAGAAAGGTGGCAGTATTCGCGTATGTGTTGATTATAGGGATATTAACAAAGCCTGTCCAAAAGACAACTTTCCAACCCCTTTCGTCGACTAGATTGTTGATGACTGTGCCGGAAGTGAAATATTCTCACTCATGGATGGTTTCTCCGGCTATAATCAAATTAACATCGCTCCCAAGGACCAACATAAAACTACGTTTATTTGTCCTTGGGGTATTTTTGCCTATAGGAAACTGCCCTTCGGTCTTAACAACGTTGGCGCGACGTTTCAACGTGCTATGTCTTATGATTTTCACGATATAAAGCATATCGTTCAACCCTATTTGGACGATTTACCAGCCCACTCTTTACGTCGAGTCAATCACCCCACTCATCTCCGAGCTATTTTCATTTGTTGTCGGTTCTATCGTATTCGCTTAAATCCTCATAAGTGTGTTGTTTGCGTAGAATCCGGTCGTCTTCTAGGTTTCATTGTTTCACGTCAAGGGATCAGGGTGGATCCTCTTAAGGTTGAGGCGATTCTTAATCTCTCTCCTCCTTCTACATTGTGTCAGTTGCAAAGTTTGCATGGGAAAGCAAACTTTCTTCGTCGTTTCATTCCTAATTATGTTGAGATTACTCGTGGTTTTACCCGACTACTGAAGAAAGGTTCAGACTTCGTTTGGGATACTATTGCTAACAATTCTTTTGAGGCTTTGAAGTTATCCCTCACCCGAGCTCCGCTTCTCTTTCCTCTGGATTATAGTCGTGATTATTTTCTTTATCTTGCTGCCTCTGAGTATACCATCGGCATGGTTTTGGTCCAAGAGGATGATGCACACGATGAACATGTTATTTATTACTTGAGTCAAAGTCTCACGTCCACAGAGATCAAGTATCAACATGTTGAAAAACTGGCATTGGTTGTCGTTCAAGCAGTTCAACGTTTTCGACATTATATCCTCTCAAGGAAAACTACTGTGATTTCTCATTGCAACCCCATGTAACATATTTTGACACGTCAATTATTGGGGGGCAAGTACTCCAAATGGATTGTCATACTCCAGGAGTTTGACTTGGAATTTGCTCGCACCACGTCTAAGAAATCCTTAGTTTTCGTTGAGTTGATATGTGATTTTCCTCACTCTGCCACGGAAAATGTAGCAGTCGATTCATTACCCGATGAATCGCTTTTCCTTATTAGCACGGACGATATTTGGTATGGGGATATCATTATATATCTCCAAACCCATACTTTCTGACCTGCTTTGTCTAGTTCTGAATGACGTCGCATCCGTTATCAAGCACGTCAATACATCATCCTCGGGGATACTCTTTACTGTCGAGGAATTGACTCTGTTTTTCATCGTTGTCTGACATTTGATGAAGCTGAGAAATCTCTGAATGACTGCCATTCTGGAGCATGTGGTGTTCATATGTCTGGGTATGCTATTGCCCAGAAGATCTTACGCGCAGGATATTTTTGGCCTTCCTTGTTCAATGACTGCATTACTGCCGTTCAGAAGTGCCATGCCTGCCAGACCTACAATCAGAAAATTCGGTCGCATCCTGCTCCTCTACATCCTGTGGTCTCAGTGGGTCCTTTCACAAAATGGGGCATTGATTTCATGACATGTCACCCTCACTCGGTCGGGGGGCATGGTTACATCATTGTAGCTGTTGATTACTTTACAAAATGGGCCGAGGCGATGCCAACATTCGATAATACTGGAAATACTGCAACATTGTTTCTTTTTAACCATGTCACAGCTCGTTTTGGTGTTCCTCAAGCCATCGTTACTGATCACGGTAGTCATTTTAGGAATTTTATGATGTCTGAACTTACAGAAAATTTGGGTCTCCGTCATGAGAACTCAACACCCTATTATCCACAAGCTAATGGCCAGGTCGAAGCCATAAACAAAGTACTTATAACTATGCTTCGACGGATGATAGGAATCCATAAAACAAGCTGGCACACGATGTTGTTTTCGGAATTGTGGGCGTATCAGACATATGTTAAATCCGCTACGGGGTTTACACCTTTTCGATTGGTCTATGGTGTGGAATCCATTCTTCCAATAGAATGCGAGATACCTTCTCTGAAGCTAGTTGTCGAGCTCTTACCCAATACTTCTGCTGAAGAATAACGTTTGTTGTATCTGATGCGATTAGACGAGACTCGACGTGACGCCACTCTCATAATAGAAGCCCAGAAGAAACGTGTCAAGGCGCAGTATGAAAAGCATGTCAAGCCTCGCGTTTTCTCTGAAGGTGATCTTGTTCTTCTTTATGAACAGGATCGAGATGTCTTAGGAGTTGGGAAGTTCGAGCCAATGTGGCGTGGTCCTTATATTGTTCGTCGAGTTTTGGATAAAGGAGCGTATGAGCTGGTTGATTATGATGGTGTCCCTTTGAGTGAACCCAGGAATGGGTTGTACTTGAAGAAGTATTATGCATAAGTCATTTGTGCACAAATACTTGTATTTTATGTATCATACTTTGCATGTGTTACTTTAGTTTGCTTTTGACGTTATCTGGTCTCTACCCGTATGTAACGTTGTGTTTGATTGCTAGATGTCGGAGTCTTCGCTACCCTATATTGGCTTCGCTGATGGTGCTAGCCGTGGTACTCGGAACCTCGCTTCTGTTGCGTGGGAAATCTATGCCCCAACAAACGAACTTGTATCTTTACAAGGTATATTTCTTGGTCGTGCAACCAACAACATTGCAGAGTATAGCGTCGTGACTGAATTATTGGTTGATGCTATCTCACTTGGAATTCGTCATTTGGTTGTGCGACTCGACTCGCAGCTTGTAGTACTACAGCTAAGTAATATCTACTCTATTTGAAGTCCTACTTTGTTGAGGGTGTATTTGTGAATTCGCCTCTTGGAACGATATTTCGATCACATTGAATATCAGCATATTCCTAGATGTCTTAATTCATTAACAAATGCATTGGCAAATTATGTATTGGATAGACATTTGAACAATTTATAAATCAAACACATTTAAATTCACACAATGTAAAGTAAACCGGTAGAAGCCATCTGTATATATAATGATCAAAAGAGTTTTTTTTTTACAAAAACATTTGTCCGAAGACCAAAATATCAAAGATGGAAGCTTATAGCTTCTACAATGTGACATCATGGATGACGTTCATGGTAACACACAACTGCTCTAGAAACCCTACGGAGCAGTCGACCTATAGCTACTGAAACTCCTACAGTGTGACGTTGATCGCGTCGTGGAATCTCTTCCAGAGTCATATCTAGAATGTCTGTTGTCAGGCCTTCTAGATTATGTTCCACCACCATATAATCTTCAGCATACTGTGGTACTACTGTTGTCGCTTCTCCTCGCCTCTGGATAGGAGAACTGCCAACAGGTCTATATGGTCCAACATCTGTGTTATCAACAAACATATTGAGTTAGTCTTCAGATAAATACATAAAACAAAAAACATTTAAATATGATTAAAATTCAAAAACATTTTAAAATGAGAAAACATGTGTACTTCTTACCGAGGTCTCCCCACTGAGCATCCTCAGGCAGTGCTAGATCCGGATCTCCTCGGAAATCCAACCCGACATAGGCGTTGTCATTGACCATCAGCATCTGGTTTTGCAACCAGTCAAAGAAAAAATCCTCATATTTGACGATTGGTCCTGCCACGTGCCGGGCCATGAGCCGACACCACCTCAACATCCTTGGATCTCTCGGACTTGGTAGGTTCCACTCAACATGCAGTTGGAATACAGGGACCCTCTCAAGGAAGAAGGACACTAGTAAAGATCCATATCCAAATTGTTTTAAATCACCTCGCCTGCATTTAGTCAGTTGTTTTTTGATACTGCGCAATACTGCATCAGCCCAGTTAAATACTCGGGGCTCGGTACACTCGATGGTGTACTGGAAATATCTCTGTAATGCCATATGCGGAGCGGCACTGCCAGCCATCCGAGAAATCATGAAGAGAATAGTGTGAAGATTCAAGTCTGTTACTCCCCAAATCGCCACTTTCCCTTTCTTTCTTTCGGCCTCGGGTACGCAGTATTGATTGCAATATTCACTCATTTTTAACCCGCCACCTCTGCTGCCGGTTAGACTGACATAAGATCCGTGTCTGGATAATCCGGTCAAGAAGTATATGTCCTCTATGTCAATGGCTAAAGTATGAGCTCCCACAATGAAAACCTATTGATCTGGATCCCACATTCGGACTAGATACTCCGATAATCGGACCTGGGCCCTCATACCAGGGATGCGGAAGTATTTTAAGAGACCACAATATCTTAATGCGGTTATGGTGGGAGGATGATTCTCGGAATTTGCATTATCCTCCTCATGTTCTCGTTCCCGCCACTCAAGCAACATGTTTGTGGCTATTTACCTGCATAAGAAACATACAAAGGGGATTAATGATTTTATTAATGATATAAATCTTTTTCATTGGATAAATATTTTAAAAAAAATTGAGTTATGCACTGCTCGCAGGTGTCTTATTATACACAGTGCGAACCCCTCGTAGGTGGCTCAAAGCTTGCCTGTGAGAAAGTATCATTCTCGCAGGCCCCGTATGGGCAGCCTGCGAGAATTATTACGCGCATGTAGGGTTCAAAAATCACTTGAAAATACAAAAAAAATTAACCAATGAAATCAGACATTTAAACCATGAAAAGATCAAGAAAGAAGATCTTACCGTAATGCTGCAGACGGCTCATCAAATGATCTCTTGTAGCTCCCGGAAATCAACACCAAAGTCGGAGGGTAAAATGGGGGTTTTTGGAACTCATTGGTGAAAATGTGAAATGATATGGTAACAATGTGCATTTACTCATTTAATTTACTTTTTACTATGTCATTTTAGGGTTTTTATATTTATCTATTGTTTAAACCTAATTACTAATATAAAAATGAGTGCGATGACTTGCAGGTGTGAAACATTGATGATTACAAAGAGGATATGAACATATTTTTCTCCGTTATGGTGTGATTTTGGTTGTTTTTTGTGGTTTTTACATAAAACCTCGAGCATCGTTTTTGTCCGTTCTTACGCTCGTAAAAACAAGAGAACGTGATCGAGCATAGTTTTATCGCTTTTTCGGGCTCAACAAGGTTATACGAAAAAAGGAGCCCCCCTGGAGTCTTCTTTAAGCTCTTTTCAGACTCTCTAAACATGAAAAGATCGTCGAGCGACCTTGCTATTTTCACGCTCGCTAAAGTATTTGAAGTACGCGTCTGGTAAGCGATAGTTTCTCTCTTTTTCGGTCTTATCCAGACTATTTTACGAAAAAGGAACTAAGAGATTTCTCTTTTAAGTGTTTTTCCAAACTCTATAATCTTGAAAAGCCTTCGAGTTTATTATCTCTGGACTCATTAAACAAACATTGATAGACCCGTGATGGGACCGAACCACTCCTTCTTAGGTTTCGTTAAACATACTCCGAGGGAGTCATCCGAAGGATGAGCTTATATCAACAAGCATATGTGATCCTCTTCAAGCTTGCATAAAAATAAAGAGGTACTTGCCAGAAATGGTGGGGGGAAATTTGGGAAAGGGATATGTTTCATCTTTGTATTGATTGGCAGTAAGTGTCTCTCTTGAACATGACACCCCCTATTCATCATTTGAAGTCGGTTTGGGAAATCTATTTGTCTGTCTTTCGATTAATTACAAGATCATTTCATGTGTCGTCTTTGAGTCAATGCTGCCAAATCATTGGTCGTGTCATTCATATGTTCAAGAGAAGTCCACCTAAAACCTATATTGAGTCGGCCATCTGCAGTTGTCCATTCTTTCTGAGTCGGCCTTCCCTGTGTCCAGTTCAATTTGCAAAGTGCTATGTTTCACCTTCAAACTTTTTTACTCATTTCATGTCATTGATGGGGGATACATCAAGGCCCTCCTATGACGAGTTTTGTTCCGTCGACTTCAGCTCATTATCCGAAATCAAAACTTAGAAATTATTTAGTACCTTGGAGCTTGCATGCCACAATGGCAAGTTTCCTCGCTTTCGACAGTGGGTTTACATCATTGACCCCTGATCGAGAGATTTCGTCGAATGTTCGACATCAACTCATTTATTCACACTCGATGGATTGTACTATAGTACCTTGGGAGTCATTGACATCAATGGTGATTTCCCTCGCACTTGTTAACGGTTTTATCATTGACCAGTAATCAAGTGGTTTCTACCATGTTCGACTTCAACACATGTAATCACATGGATAGATTCGTACTTTGGGGGATGAGGTTGAAGACCCTGGATATTATCTTTGTGATCCAGGTTGCGATGGAGTATGTATAACTTGCGACACATAGATCCACTATGTATGTTTCGTGGCTATGTCGTTTTGATTTGAAATTGCTCGCATAGATCCACAGTGTATTCAGGTGGCTATGATATATTTTGACGGCATGGATCCACAATGTATGATTGGTGGCCATGACCTGTGTCTACAATGTCATCAGTCTATGATCTGAGTATGGGAATGCCTACCTCATAATTGATATATATGATACTCTGTCGATGCTTGATTGTTTGCAGGTCTCCGATTAGATGTGCTCCTGGTTCTTGATACACACATGCAGCTTACAAAGTCTATCAACTGTCACTCATTCCAATCTCAGACTTTGGGGGGCATTCTTTTACCCATGATTTTGGTCATCGTGATGATGTATTAAGGATGGTGTACTCAGGCTCTTCATTAGAATCTTTTCCTGAGAAAAGTTACCTTCATCTTTCTCCAGAAATCACAGTTTTGAGGAAGGTTTGCAGGCTACCTATACGTTTGCCTGCGAGAATGCATGATTCTCGCAGGATACCTTAAGCCAGGGTGCGAGAATTTCACACTGTGTCTAACTATTAGGGTGCGAACACTTTCTAAAGAAGGGAAAAAGGATGAATTCTCGAACCTTCTAGAAGGGAATCTTCTAGAAGGGAATCTTCTAGAAGGATGAGATGGCATTCGAATGGTTATCTAAGTATTGGCTTTCTTGATATCTTGGGATCAATCTTATCTAAGTAACTAATTCATTTCCTCCTATATATTGAGAGGATTCTCATGGAAAAGGTTAGAAGCAAACAGGGTTAAGAAGACATTGGAGAATTTGTGAAAGATTGTGTGAAGGATTGATGCTACAGCAGCTAGAGAACTCCAGCAAGGTTATCAAAGGTGGTTGATCTTCTTCATACAAGTGAGCAAGTGTGTGTGTCAGAGCTAAGGGCCATCGAAAGGAGGTTTGCAACATCAAGGCTCAGGTTGTAAGCTTTGCTTTCTATCAATATAATAYARTAATATGTCCMTTTCCCATAAAGMTGAGTTTACTTTATTGCRTAATTCCTTGATCATATGCATAGATTAAYTRTTGAATATATYAAGTTGTTTTCACTTCGATTGGTTTGAGYTGTYCTGGTCTGRACTGSACAAGAGCATTGRAGYGAAGMTGGTACAAMAAAGACCCAAGGAAGYGATCAYAAGGTATGCTCATGATTCTTGCCTCCTAGTTCATTCAACAATCTAAATCTAGGGAAAGAGTATTATTCTGTCTTGATTTGTTCTAGATCCAGGTGGATCTAGGGAGATCGGTTTGTGTCCGCACTTACGGATTTATCCTATAACACATATAAGGTATCATCATATTCACTTTGTTGAAATAAAACTTTGTGAAGATAAGCATCCATTTTGGCATACCACGCTCTAGGAGCTTGTTTCAAGATATACAATGTCTTGCTTAACTTACAAATTTGTTGTTCCTATCCTTCGAGCTCAAAACTGGGAGGTTGAGCCATATATACTTCTTCCTACAAATCTCCATGGAGGAAGGTGCTTTTGACAACCATCTGATGTAATTTCCATCCTTTTTGAGTTGATAATGCAAGTACCATTCAAATTGTGTTCTACTTTGTTGTTGGCATAAAAGTTTCTTCCTAATTAATCCCTTCTTGTTGTGCAAAACCCTTGGATACAAGTATTTCCTTATACTTGTCTATTGTTCTATGTGGCTTATACTTGATTTGGTAAATACACTTGTATCCGATAGGATTAACATATGGAGGACAATCGACAAGTGTCCAAGTCCCATTTTCTATCACTACTTTATACTCATCGAGCATTGCTTGTTGCCATTCTATATGTTTTACTACCTCTTTGAAAGTTGAGGGCTCAATAAAATCATTTGATATTAAGGAAAAATTTCCTTCATCCCTATTTGAAATTTTTGTACCCATTTTGTTTCGTTCATCAGGTCTCATATATTTCAAAAGTTGAATAGCCCACTTAGGGAGTTGATGTTGACTCGTTTGGGGATCTGAATTTTCATCATTATTAAAGATAGGATTAATAAATACAAAATCTCTTCTTTCCTTTGAAGTATTCAGAGGTGAAGTGTCATCATCTAATGAACTAATGGATGAATATTCAGATGAAATTTTTTATGAAGAAGAAGATAAAGTTGAGGAATAAGTGTCATGTTCTGAAGAACTCTAATCAATTTCAAACCAACGTTGTTGACTTGGTTGATTATGAATCATGATTTTTTCTTTATCAACTTGTTTGTCCAATCTTTGAAGAAGACTTTATATTTCTGCAACACTCTTGATTTATATTTTATCAAATATAACATCTTGATTGACAATGAGTTTGTTGTTAGATAAAATGTGATATCCCTTCTTCTCATCGGAATATCTGAGCAAAATACATTTCACACTTCGTGAATATAACATAGTTCACTTTTATTTAGGAACCAATGAATAATATTCTGAACCAAAAACTCGAAGATGTTTGATTTTAGGATTGAATCCATACCATGCTTCCTATGGTGTGATCCCATCGAAAGAAGTAGTGGGAGATCAGTTCCTTAATTAAACAACAATATGAACTACTTCATCCCAGTATGAGGGACTTCAATTTTTGAAGGTTAACATGGATCTAGCCATGCATAACAAAGTGTGATTCATCATTTTTGTCACTCCATTCTACCGAGGAGTATATACATTTTTCAATTTCCTTTTGATTCCCTTTTCACTACAGAAAGTTTGGAATTCATTGGAAGTGAGATCCCCTCCATTATCAATCCGTAATTTTCCAATATTTTCCTTAGCTTCGTTTTCAACCAGTCGTCAAAAAACCTTGAACCTTTCAAAGGTTTCTGAATTTTCCTTTAAAAAATAAAACCCAAGTTATTCAACTATAATCATCAATGAAGAGTAGAAAATATTTACAGCCACCTAGAGAAGTTTATAGTGGTCCACAATGATCACTATGAACAAGTTTCAAACATTTGTTTGCATGCCATGAACACGTTGAAAATGTCTCTCTATTCTTTTTTCCATAAATGCAAGTTGCACATCTTGCATTTTCATTTTTAAAAGTGGTAAGTCCTTGTACCATTCCCTATTTTTGATGTTGTGAGAGACTCTCAAAATTCAAATGTATGTATCATACATGCCATAACCTTATTAGTGAAGTTGTTGAATCCACAACTCCCATAAAATCTTTCTTCCGAGGAATGAATTTTCCTTTCATCCTAAGAAGCTTTCCATATTCATATCCCATCATTACAGTCTTCAGATTATGTTTGGTGGAGTTAATTTTCACCCACCCATCTTCCATAATGATTTGATGTCCTGCTTACCGAATAATTACCAAGGAGAACAAATTCTTCTTGAATGTTGGTACATACAAAACATTCGAGATCATTTTCTCTCCAATTCCGGGAAGATAAACTTTCACTGAACCTTTTCCATAATGTGTGTGTTGTATCATCAGCCAAAAATATTGAATTTGAAATATCCCTGATTCCATCGATCGAGATATTTTCTACTGATCTACTATTCTGTCTTGCAGATCTGATACACTGGGGGGTTTTTGGATGCGTTTCAGTTGTATGTTTGAGATCTTAATGGTTATTGCATGTGCATGTGGGTTATTGCATGTGCATGTTGGTCATTGCATGTGCATGTTGGTTATTACATGTGCATGTTGCATATTTAAGGTTTAAACAACATATAAAGGATGCATGCAAAAGTAGAGAACATCAACTGCTCAATATCATGTAAAATAACGGTTCAAGCATGGAAATACAATAGCCTACTGGAAATATAGAATATAAACATCAGTCAGATCTCATGGATCAGTACTGGAATACAATCAAATAACATAAAAATACCTGTGATCAGAAGATGATGGCAAATCTGATGCATGCATGGATAGATCATCAAAAATATGCAGTTCTGGAGAAATACGGTAACCGCTACCAGCTGGGAAAACTCGTCCAGAAGAATGGACCGTCGGAATGCACCGGAAACTGCTCCAATAGAAGCACCCTGGCCTCTAGACTGAAATGGATGAGTGTCGAATCTCGGATCTGGTCTCTAAGGCACTGGATCTGGACCCCTGGGGGGTTTGCGCCCCTCCTAGAGCACTAGATGTGCCCAAAAGGATTCCACCAAAGGAATCTACCACTATATGGCTCAAAATGATCATCTCGCCAAATAAGGAAATGGGTCAGAAGGATTTTTCCGGATCTGCTCTGAAACTTTGCATGCAACACCAAATGTCTGTCCGGAAGAGTTGCACCCTAAATGGTTGAATGAGTCGATATGAAAGATTCCACCATCATAATTTGATGATAGATGGCTCAATAGAAGCACCCTGGATGGATCTCAAATGGGTTGGAAGGAAACTACAATCTGGATATGGGTCTCGTGCAGCTCTCCAAACCCTCAAACTAGCTTGCGCCCTCACTGGCTGAGCTGCGCACTCTGCAATGGATACTCCTGAAAAGTACGGTGAAATACCTGGATGGTATCTCCGATGGGCTAGGGTGTG